>CAJPVJ010000140.1:0-36594 GCA_905397405.1 Oppiella nova
CCCGGAATAGCAAGTATCCGATCGACACACTCACCGCTTATTTCAACGGAGACCGGTGTCCGACACTGATTGGCAAACCAAAGATATTCATCATTCAGGTTAATATACACTCAATGATTGCATTCATTTTGAGATTCAATGAATTTGTTGGTGTTTTGAAGGCCTGTCGCGGAGAGAAACCAGATTCGGGGGTCAAATTGAAAGCCCTGGGCCCGGACGTGGCCGACAATTCAGGGCCTGCCTATAGAATCCCATCAATAGCTGATTTTATAATTTACTATTGCACTGCTCCGGGTAATAATGATGACAATACAGTGTGTGAATTGAGTGCACATACTATTAACCAACTTATCCCACAATTCAGGTCACTATGCATTCCGTAACGTAGAAATCGGCTCTTATTTCATTCAATCATTGGCCTCAGTATTGAATGAATACTGTTATAACAATGTGAATATGGATTTGATGACATTGCTCACTTTTGTCAACTTACAAGTGGCCTATGGTTTCCAATCTAACGCTCCCGACCAAAGTGTTTACCATAAGAAGAAACAGATTCCGGTAAATCTAACAATTATTGCCATAAATGACTATAAATGTGATCTAGCTACAGTTAAGACTAATATAAAATAACGTGTATTTAGTGCATCACTTCAATGCTCACAAGACTAATATACTTCACACCAAAAGAATTGAAACCTACAATTAAACCATTAATGGCAATGTCAAGTGAAAAGTCATCAGGCACAAGTGGACCCACAATAAAACCTCTATGAAATTAACCAACTCAAATTTGAATTAAATTAAAAAAACATTATTAAAGAATATGCCATTATAAATACCGGTGCTATATTATAAATACTTATGCAATATCTATATTTTCAAAAATTGATTTAATTTATTAATTGAAAGAATTACAAATACAGTCATAATTATAAATAAACTTTTTATTGTTTATAGATTTAGTCAAATCTTATTCAAACTTGTATTACCCTGTACAAAGTCTATTAATGTTGTGTGTATGAACTCAATCACATAAAATTACTCATTCACTCGTAATAAAACTTGTTTAATGTTTAGTTTTAATTATTAAATACACTGTATTTTAAAAAATGAATTCAGTATAGATTTTTTGGACTTAAAATATGTGATAAAATACAGTAACTTAAATTATTCAAATTAATCTAAAAATACAGTATTTTATACTAGAATTACTAATTATTAATCGTAATTTTCATATGATTTCATAATTATTTTTAGCAATCATTTAATCTATTATAAAGATAACAAGAGTATGTCAGTTGGCGTTGACATTAGCATTGCCAATGAAATAATGCTACCTGTAGTTAGTCATCATACTAGTAATACAACATTCATACTAAACAAGTCACTTCGATATAATTGTATCAAGTATAATTTATGAAAGTCTTTAATATATTTTTAAATATTCATTGATTTGTATATAGGCTTAAAATACTAATCTGTTCAATAATGGATCGAGTAGATGCCAAAGGTTTTAATGTCAGGTAAGGACTGCTAATTAAAATATTTTTCTTAAATCAGTGTATTTCAAGAAAATGACAAGAATTGTATTTCTCAATGGTATTCAATATTCAAATCACTTTCACTATTATACAGTTTAATGGTATAATTTCCATACATTATAGACATAGTGTAGTAAAACAATTTACATAAAATTAATAAGAAAACGAATTAAATATTCTAATAAAATATAAGATTATTTAGCATGGTATATTTAGCAAGTATATTTAGCAAGTATATTTAGCATAGTATATTTAGCAAGTATATTGCATGTTATAAATTTAAATATAAAAGTTAATAATCTACTGAACAAATCAATTATGTGTTTAATTTATAAGTGAGATCCGGGGCAATGAATCGATGGGTGTATTGACTGTACCGCTAGCTAGCCTGACCTATGATATGAA
The DNA here is from genome assembly GCA_905397405.1 of Oppiella nova. NCBI lineage: Eukaryota > Metazoa > Arthropoda > Arachnida > Sarcoptiformes > Oppiidae > Oppiella > Oppiella nova. The sequence continues at coordinate 1,950 of CAJPVJ010000140.1, forward strand.
ACACAGAAAGAGAGGTAAATGTCTTGTGTTTAACCACGAGTTCTTCGACCCCCACACCGGACGTAATCCCCGTCGGGGCACTGCCAGAGATGCCGAGGCTATTGTGGCCTCATTTCAAAGACTCGAGTTTGATGTCGAGCTAAAGACGGACGCCTCTTATGCCGATATAAGACACGCCATGTCTAAAGGTTCGTCACAATTGGGATTCTGTACTCGAAATGCAATTTTTTTATTTAAGAAACTCCTATTTATTGAATTAAAAATTTGATTGTAATTTCAATCTCAGTGTCCACTGATGATCACACGGACAACGACTGTGTGGCAGTTGTGGTGCTAAGCCATGGCGACGAGCAATACCTATGGGGGGCCTTATCGTTCATAGGCTAGCTGTGTGAGTGGCGAATAAAGTTGCCTCTGGCCACAGGCTGTGACTAACCGTTTGGTTTCTATAAGTAGTAAGTCCAATTATATGTGAGTTACTAACGTAAGTAATTGAGATTCAATGAATCTGTTGGTCTTCTGAAGGCCTGTCGCGGAAACCTGTCGGCCTCTCCGAAGGCCTGTCGCAAACCAGATTCGGGCGTCAAATTGAAAGCCCTGGGCCCGGATGTGGCCGACAATTCAGGGCCTGTCTATAGGATCCCATCAATAGCTGATTTTATAATTTACTATTGCACTGCTCCGGGTAATAATTATCACAATACAGTGTGTGAATTGAGTGCACATACTATTAACCAACTGATCCCACAATTCAGGTCACTATGCATTCCGTAACACTCAATACGGCTCTTATTTCATTCAAGCGTTGGCCTCAGTATTGAATGAATACTGTTATAACAATACGAATATTGATTTGATGACATTGCTCACTTTTGTGAACTTACAAGTGGCCTATGGTTTCCAATCTAACGCTCCCAACAAAAGTGATTACCATAAGAAGAAACAGATTCCGGTAAATCTAACAATTGCCATAAATGACCGTAAATGTGACCTAGCTACAGTTAAGACTAATATAAAATAACGTGTATTTTAGTGCATCACTTCAATGCTCACAAGACTAATATACTTCACACCAAAAGAATTGAAACCTACAATTAAACCATTAATGGCAATGTCAAGTGAAAAGTCATCAGGCACAAGTGGACCCACAATAAAACCTCTATGAAATTAACTAACTCAAATTTGAATTAAATTAAAAAAAACATTATTAAAGAATATGCCATTATAAATACCGGTGCTGTATTATAAATACTTATGCAATATCTATATTTTCAAAAATTGATTTAATTTATTAATTGAAAGAATTACAAATACAGTCATAATTATAAATAAACTTTTTATTGTTTATAGATTTAGTCAAACACTTAAGAATTATCGCAAAAATGACAATTTGTGGCAAATTAATGATATTTACAAGATTCTGTAAAACGCACAGGTATCCCAATCTGGTGAAATATGGCTGGGGATAACTACCCTCACATACTCAAAACGACTTTGTTTACTCTTATGTTAATTTCAGTGGCGTTTACAGTGATGTGGAGTTTTCCGAATGGTAAATAATCATCTCCTCCTTAATAAGTCGGATGATCTCAGCCCTAGCCTTGGAAACGGACAGTTCAGTGGTGCCCTCAATAGCCAAATAGAGTTTCCGTTCGCCGAGCTGTGGCTCCTTTCCGGACGGGAAGTACGTACCCCTCACTGTAATGCCCGCCTCGGAGTACTCGCTGATCTGCGCCAACGCCTCCTTTGAGGTGACTTTCCAACGCGCCTGTTGTGGGAACTCATTGATCTCCAGCTCCTCCTCGAACCGCTGGCCTATGTTTGCGCCCGAATTCATGTCCTCCTCATCCACTTTGCGGACGATATCTCCGTCTTCGTTGTACTCGACGTCTTTGGGCACGTAATTGAGTTTCGCGTGCAATCGTTCGGCCACTTGTTCTGCCTTTGATTTGGCGGTGAAGGCGTTCGACGCGCCCATCGAGAAGGTCTCGCCCTTCAGGAAGGCCTCCGTCGTCGACGACGCCTTTCCCGCGATATTGACGCTGATCTTAGAGGCCATGCGCTTCGCCAGCTCCAGCTTCTCGGCCACAGTCTTATCGTTGATCTGGTGAGCGGTCGTCGCGTTCGACACAATGGGCACCGATTTGGTCGACTTCTTGGGCGCCAACATGTTCTCGATCTCCTGATCGATGTCGTCCTCCGCGTCCTCATCGTCCGAGTCCTGGAGTCCGAGCGCCGCCTTTTGGAACTTCTTCTTCTCGTTGGCGAACTGGGCCTCCGCCTCATCGAACTTGAATCCCTTGCCACTGAAGCCCGACGAGGACTTCACTTTCTTGCCCATCATCTCCTGTTCCAGTTTATAGCCCTCCCATAGGCTCTGGAGTTCCGCCGGAACGTCGGTATTGCTCGACTGAAACGCTTTGATGATATCCGTGGCGTACTTTCCCTGTTCGGGAGTTATTAGAGTGTAGGCGTGCCCTTCGTTGCCGGCCCTACCCGTGCGACCGCATCGGTGGACGTAGTCTTCGTAATGGTTAGGACAGTCATAATTGATGACAACTATGCAGTGCTTCACATCGAGACCTCTGGCCGCTACAGACGTGGCCACCAATACATTGACTTTTCCATTCTTGAAGTCAGCGATGGTAAGTCTTCGTAATGGTTAGGACAGTCATAATTGATGACAACTATGCAGTGCTTCACATCGAGACCTCTGGCCGCTACAGACGTGGCCACCAATACATTGACTTTTCCATTCTTGAAGTCAGCGATGGTCGAGTCCCTGTCGTTCTGGTCTATCCCTCCGTGCAGTGCCAGACATGTGTAGGAGGCGTGCATTAACTCCTTCAACAACATGTCCGCGTTCTCCTGTTTGTCCACAAATACTATAGCACTTCCCTCTGAGGCGAAGTGACCCAAAATCTCCAACAACTTCAAGAACTTGTCGTCTTCGTCGGTGATAATCACATTCTGTTTGACTTCTTTGCAGACCATAGACCGGCCGCCGACCTGTACTTCAATGGGTTTGTCTAATATTCTTCGCGCCAACGCCTCCATAATGCGCGGGAATGTCGCCGAAAACATGACAGTCTGCCGGTCGGGACGAATGCCGTCTATAATCCGCATGACTTGCGGCTCAAAGCCCATGTCAAACATGCGGTCCGCCTCATCCAACACGCAGTACGTACAGCGCCTTAAGTTCGTGACGCGACCCGAGTTGGCGGCCAACATGTCGATCATCCGCCCCGGAGTGCACACCACGATCTCAGCGCCCGGTTTTAGTTCTCCTATTTGCTAAGTCTTCGTAATGGTTAGGACAGTCATAATTGATGACAACTATGCAGTGCTTCACATCGAGACCTCTGGCCGCTACAGACGTGGCCACCAATACATTGACTTTTCCATTCTTGAAGTCAGCGATGGTTGAGTCCCTGTCGTTCTGGTCTATCCCTCCGTGCAGTGCCAGACATGTGTAGGAGGCGTGCATTAACTCTTTCAACAACATGTCCGCGTTTTCCTGTTTGTCCACAAATACTATAGCACTTCCCTCTGAGGCGAAGTGACCTAAAATCTCCAACAACTTCAAGAACTTGTCGTCTTCGTCAGTGATAATCACATTCTGTTTGACTTCTTTGCAGACCATAGACCGGCCGCCGACCTGTACTTCAATGGGTTTGTCTAATATTCTTCGCGCCAACCCCTCCATAATGCGCGGGAATGTCGCCGAAAACATGACAGTCTGCCGGTCGGGACGAATGCCGTCATTAATCCGCATGACTTGCGGCTCAAAGCCCATGTCAAACATGCGGTCCGCCTCGAGGTTGTGCGTCATGCATGTCGCGGAATTCAAGCACTGCGCTGGGCTCAACCGCCGGTTGTACAGCTAGTAGGCGGGGCCTCACGTGTGGTGCTAGAGTCGCGGGCCAAAATCAAGAGGATAAACGACGGAAATAGGAGTTCCGCCGTAAACGGCAACCACTCGTAAGTTCAGTGCCTTTGAGAAGCGCTTACATTCGGACCAAATCTGTGTCGCGAGCTCTCGGGTCGGAGTCATTATGACAGCAATGGGTCCGTCGCCCGACTCGAGCGGCGGCTGATCCATGATATGGCGAAACATTGGCAACAAAAAGGCTAACGTTTTGCCGGAACCTGTTTTGGCGATTCCTATCAGATCACGACCGGACATAATGGCAGGAATGGCTTGACATTGGATTGGAGTCGGCTTTTCGTAATTGTTTCTCTTGAGCACATCCAACACCTTCTTACTGACCCCACACTGAGCCCATGTCTTGATGGGTTTGGGACACCCCTTGCCCTTAGCCTTAATGCCCTCCATTTCGGCCCTAAACGCCTCCACCTCTTCGGCAGACATTTTAGTCAACTCCGGGACTTCTATATAGAAGTTCTTTCTGAACGACTGGTATGTGATGTCATCCTTCGAGATAGTCATCAACTTCTTCTGCTTCGGCTTATTCTGAAGAGAGTCCATAACATTCGACAGATCGTCGTCTTTGGTCCCCTCGTCCTCCGAAGAGTACTCCAAAGCGTCCATATTTTGCTCAATGAGTTCGCCTTTGTTTTGTTGGACCGCCTTCTTGGCGATCCCCACAACTAAAGTCACTTTATTGTCCTTTTCGTTGGACTTCACGGTTTTGGATCTCATTTTCTTCACCTCCTCCTGTATTCCCTGCATATATGCGTCCAATGGGTCGATGTCTTCGTCGGGCGTGGGCTCAGGCGGAGTGGGTTTCACCTCTACTTTAATTGGTTTCTCGATCTTCACCTCTAGTTTACTGATCTCTTCCTCCGTGTCCTCCACTCTCTTCGGCGGCGGTTTAATCGTGTGCTCGTCCTCTAAGTCGTCGTCCATGGGCTCCACCGCCTCGTTGTCCTCCTCTTCGTCCTCATTCTCGTCCTCCAGAGTCCAGGTCTTCTTGACCTCTTCGGCGGCGCTCTCCTCGCTCTTCACCTCCGGATTGTCGGCTTCGGTGCCGTTGGACTTCTGCTTCTGTCGCCACTTCTCGACCCTTTCCCTCCTCTCCTGCATGAGTACCTCTAACTTCCTCTGCTGTTCGTCCTTATCGAAGGTCTCGTAATTAACTTCACCGCCGATTATGTCCTCCACTTTGCGGCGATCGTCGCGCGCCTTCCGGTCGCCGCCACCTCTTCGGCGGTCTCTCTGCGGACTTCGGGACCGCTCTCGGGATCGGTCGCGACGACTGCCGCAGAGGGAGAAGCCGCTGCTTGGCGAGCGTGCTGAAGAAGCGCCTGAGGCTCTGGATGAGGCGGCTGACGCCGCGAGCGCTAGGGTCGCTGGGTAGGCACCCAAACCACAGTTGCCGACTTGCCTAGGAATGAGACACTGAGACAACTGTCCGACGGATTCAATGGGCACTCAATTTGTCAACACTTTTACACTCAACTGATTCACACGTTTTGCAGACATAAGGCTCACAGTAATTATGTCCACAAAAGGGACCAAATGTTTGCAATTACTGTGTTTTGCTATGAAATCAATTTAATTCAATATGTGCTGTGATTTGGGCCTAAAATTAGATCCACTTATGAATTAATGGACAAAATGATCACAAAATGGGATCAGTTGTCACCGACAGGCGATTCAGTGGTCTCTGCAATATATGCCACAGTCTTTGGTGTCGTAATTGATGTGATTGTATAGCGAAGTGTCAAAAGCGATGACATTATGTAATCAAAGAGTGTTTACAAACAAATGGTATAGAGATGTGTGTTTGGGATCAAATGCGGTGATGTCTTGAGGCGACTCGTGATACTGGCGTAGAGGTGGACCGAAAGCATAATAGCCATGAATATCATGAGACGACTGGTGTCTCAGCAGACCAGAGACGACAGGGAGTTGTCGTCGTCGGAGACATCGCTATCATTGTCTCATTTAAACAAACTCTTCGTTGACATCAAATCCAATGCACCGCCGATTGGGTCCTCACAGCAGACCAACGAGTCCTACGAACAGAAGATATACAATATTTTACCACTTTTTTGCAAAGTATGTCGAGTATTGACGCATGAAATGCATGCCATCCGTGTATCTGATGACCAAATGCGGTGATGTCTTTGACAGGTGTTCACTGGGATGTGCGCGCAGTCTTCGGGCGGCCCTCACGTCGACGTCTTCGACAAGTTCTGCGACGTGACGGCATTCACGCAAATGGTGTCGCGGCTGATGGTGACGGAGATCAGGCGCCGCGCCAGCAGTAAGACCACCGAAAACGCCTCGCAAGCGATCGTCGAGTTTCTGGAGATGACGCCCGTCTTGGAGTCCCCTGTTCTGTTCTTCCCGACCTGAGACGACAGCTGTGACTTAGACGAGCAGACGAGGTTGAGGCGCGGTGAGTAGTGATATTACTGGTGTTTGAGCAACTGGAGTTGCGAGCAGTTCACAAACATAGACATCTTCGATTTGCCGCCAATTAATGGGACGAAGAGCACGACTCCCGGCGACAGTCAGGCGCACGAAGAGCTCCAACCGATGGACCGGCGACTGCTCCTCCAGAAGGTGTTCTCCCAGTTGTTGATCCGCTTGTGTTCATCGCATTCGGCGCTCATGGAGTTGACCCGCAAAGACGATTTGGCGCTCCTGTTCAACGCCATCACCTCCTGGTGTCCGAAACACAACTCGTTGTGGCGAAAGACGGCCTCCGATGTGATCCTAACGATGGCGAAGACTAATAACATAAACGGCGAGTATTTGCACGAAAAGGGATGTCTTAACATATTTGTGGAGAATATGCAGCGAATGCTAGAGTTGGGCACAACTGGGACCACAGATATTGGTAATTGTTATTTGATTTGATTATTAAAATAATGTCTAAACTAAGACTAAATTTATTTAGTCTTTATATAAACTACTTATTTATTGTCTCTCTCTATATCTGCGGTGTTTTTGCAGTGGAGATGTCGAGCACTTTAGTGAGCTTTCTGTGCGAACTGTCCTCCAGTGGTAACAACTCGTCGGCGGTTAACATATTCCTCGACGACTTTAAGAGTGGGTTTGGGTATAACTTTTTGATCGACTTTTGTCTCAAATTGGAACAAATACCCGAAGAACTGGAGTCATTGAAACGACTCGTCTCGTTGGTCACGCAGTTCACGAAAGTGGGATCGCGTGAACTGAAGCCACGGCCACTGTCGGTGAACCACTTGTTCATAATGGATGACTTCTCGATGCCCAGACCCGCCACCAAGAATGCCATCAAGAATTTGAACGCTTTTAATGTCTTCCAAACCGTGTGGACCCGTTCCAAGACAACCACTCTTCAGACATTGATTTTGGAGGCAATGCTTGTACTCTATCGGGAAGATAAGGCCAACTATTTTATACTCGACTCTCAGAACACTTTGAGTCAGTTTGCGGACAAACTTCAGTTGAAATCGTTGGAAATTCAGGTATAGACACGTTTAACACTAATTTGCACATAAAATAATTTATTAACAGACTTTGAAATGATTTTTTAGGAGAAATTCTTCACTCTATTAGAGTTTGTTGTGTATGAACTGCGATACGTGCCCTGCAAGGAGTTGATCAGTGTCTCCATTATCATCAAAACCAAACAGTCGGTGCTTTTTTTTAACTGTATTTACTTTGAAATTAATTCTTATGTCTATTACTTACAGTTGCGAGCTTTCGTCATGTTATACAGACTTCAGAAACGACAGTTAAGACTTTAAGTTACGGTATAAGGAGCTGCAGATGGCGCTTCACCCAAATGAGCTGTATTAGCGCAGCGATGAGTATATGATGAGACAATCGGACGACTCGGAGAACGAGCCGCTCCTGGAGCTGATAGCCGACAATGTACTGCAGATGCTGTCGGGTCCCAACCACAGCAACTGTCAGCTCTACAATGAATGCGGTGCCGCCAAACATACCTTTGCATTCCTGTCCAACAATAACTGTTCCAAACAGTTGCGCAAAAAGGCCTTTCATATCATACAACAGTTGATACTATCGAATAGCGGCGAAGAACACTTGGCGAACCTGTTGGCGCTGATGCACAGGGAGTCGGACATCACCACCAATCTGAACCTGAAGTCATCGATACTGAAGTCGCTGTTGGTTGTGATGCGAGAGAACCATCGCGTGAGAGCTATATTCAGAAAAGTGGGCGGATTTGTGTACGTGATGTCCGTTTTGGTGCATATGGAGGGCTGTCTGGACGGCAAGACGTGGAATGGTATCGAACGCTCGAAAGCAGTACAATATGTCTGAAGTCTTTGCTGTCAATTCTGAAATTCAATGCCATATTCCTCGACGTCTACCGCGAAGTGGGTTTACTCGACATAATCGCGTCGCTACTCATATACTACTCGCAATCGGACGACTCGGAGAACGAGCCGCTCCTGGAGCTGATCGCCGACAATGTGCTGCAGATGCTGTCGGGTCCCAACCACAGCAACTGTCAGCTCTACAATGAATGCGGTGCCGCCAAACATACATTTGCATTCCTGTCCAACAATAACTGTTCCAAACAGTTGCGCAAAAAGGCCTTTCATATCATACAACAGTTGATACTATCGAATAGCGGCGAAGAACACTTAGCGAACCTGTTGGCGCTGATGCACAGGGAGTCAGACATCACCACCAATCTGAACCTGAAGTCATCGATACTGAAGTCGCTGCTGGTTGTGATGCGAGAGAACCATCGCGTGAGAGCTATATTCAGAAAAGTGGGCGGATTTGTGTACGTGATGTCCGTTTTGGTGCATATGGAGGGCTGTCTGGACGGCAAGACGTGGAATGGTATCGAATGGTTGTGATGCGAGAGAACCATCGCGTGAGAGCTATATTCAGAAAAGTGGGCGGATTTGTGTACGTGATGTCCGTTTTGGTGCATATGGAGGGCTGTCTGGACGGCAAGACGTGGAATGGTATCGAACCCAAGAAGAGTTGGAATCTCTTACGGTTTGTGTGCTTAATGTTTGCCAATTTGAACATTCGTTAATACCCTGGTATTACTCTTGAATCAGGTGTGTGTTCGCAGCCCTGACCACAGCCATGCGCTACGAGCCCGCAAACGCCCGGTTCTTCGCGCAAGAGATATGCGCGTCGAGTCTCACGGACTCCATACGACTTCTCGGATGCTTTTGCGATGAAAATGAAGTAACGGATCATTCAGTGGCCGAAGGGACCGATTTTGAGCAGTTGTTCAACTGTTCCATCAATGACTTGCCGCCAAAGAAGCAAATGTCTCGCTCGGAGTCGGCGTGTCTTCTCATGAGATTACTGTACGACATGACACTCGACGTGTCGGACAAATGCTCGACAACACAAGCCGTCGCTCAGAAGGTTGTGTCTAATACTCAGTCAACGTCGGGGTTGGGCCCGAAACGGCCGCCACACCTAATGCTGTCGCCGTCATCGGCCGATCCGCCACTCATTGTTCACTCGTCTGTCTTAATATCGATGTTTCAATTGATTCCATCGATTCCGGACCAAAATTTGCGCATTTATTTGATGGAAGTGTTGCGAAAACTACTGAAGTCTGAGCGCAACCAACAAGTGATGTGTGAAATCAATTTGGTTACCGAGATATTGATGGACAGGTATAACGAGGCGCTGCTCAACGAAACGCATTCACTGCACACATCCGCTCAATATATACTCGAAAGGCTTTCCGCACAACACATCCAACCAAAAGAACTCAGGTATAGAGTAGTCATTCAATTGGTTTTTATGGGTTTTAACAGTGTTTTGAATCCATGAACAGATCATTCCTACGATTGGGTCAACCCCTCAATTGTGTCGCTTTCGATGAACTCAATAATGGAAAGCCGAAGAATCAACGAAACGGCGGACCAATTGCTTTGACACGAATTAAGACGATTGTAAGCATGACTACACCTAAAGACGGTACGAGTCATCACTTACTTCAGCCGCCATTCGTCGAGTTTGATATGAATCAGGAGGGCTTCTCCTCACTGTTTCTGCCATCCATTGCGCCCATCAGTTTGAGTGGCAGTACTACCGGCGCGTCTAATCTGCTGACGGGTGCCATTGTAGGCAACTCTGATGTGCCGGTCAGTGTGAACGGAGGCATAGGAACGGGTGAACGAGCCTTTCCGTCGCAATCGGGCTTCTCCTACACCACTTGGGTTTGCGTCGAGAAGTTCTCCAACTCGTCGAGCGATGAGTCGCATAACGTACGGCTACTTACGCTATACAGAGCCTCCCATTCCGGTCAGGAGTACGCGTGCTTTCAGTTACAGATCGCCGCCAGAGATAAAGCGCTTCTCATCTCCACTCAAGAGATTGCAATCTTCGGTGAGACAGAAGTGGGTTCCTCTGGATTTCCGCACCAATTCGATGCCGACCATCACTTGAGGGTTTGGTCCCCAGAACTCATCCAAGAGGGTCAGTGGCATCACATCGCTATCATTCTTAATCGAGCTTTGCTTAAGAACTCAACGGTCAGCGTCTATATCGACGGCCAACTGATCGCTAGTCAGAAATTGCATTACATTTCGTCAGTTGTCGGCGGGATTTCTGGCATTTCCAACGCTAGTCCTCTGTATGTGAACGGCTTTATCGGAACACCTCCTCAATGGCGCAAACAGTCGCGTCTGGTGTGGAAACAGGGACCGTGTCATCTGCTCGAAGAGCCCCTCAACTCCATGTTCGTGGCGTACATACACTCGTTGGGACCCAACTATATCGGCAGCTTTCAGGGCGTCACTCATAGCCAAGCGATACAACAGATTCAGCAACAGATCTCCGAGGATAGGGTCATATTCGGACTGAACTCGAGGGCCACCTCTGCCATGACTTTAGCCAAAATGCGAAGAGTTTACTCGCGTTTCGATTGCCGACAAATATCCAAACTCTTGGGGATATCCACTCACGAGAACGCGACTCCCATTTACGTGTTGCACAACTCCGCGGGACACCTGTGCGGACCCAGTCGTTCGTTGGGCGGCATATTAATCGGCAATATAGGCGCCCGTTGTTTTGTGCCAAAGCCAGTGGCCGTCACCTGTAGCGACATCGGGGGCGCGACCCTTCTGTTGGGTCTGATCGCCAACTCCCAGGACGTGGAGTCGCTGTACGCGAGCGTCAAAGCGCTGGTGTGTGTGATCCGCACGAACCGTGAGCTCCAGTTGGAGATGGAGAGAGTGAACGGATACCAAACCCTAGCCATGCTTTTGCGCCGCAAACGCCAGTTCCTCAACTCACACGTATTGCATCTGTCTTTCAATTTGATCGGAACTCTTGAGATCAAGAGATCCCATGAGAACGCGATGGAAATCCAGCGAATCGGCGCATTCAAAGACCTATTGGCCGACCAGTTGGACCTTTGGGCGCAAAACGAGTTATTGAAATCACTTTTAGACCATTTGAACGAATTGTTGCTCGACTCGAGTCACTCGAGTGAAAGCAAATCGTTTAATCTGAAAGTCTTGAGAGACATGTCTTTATTGCCGAAACTGTTGAATTTGACGCGAGAGATACGTATCACTGATCCCAAGATTTTATCACTCATTTACTCACTGTGTTATCGACTCCTAAACCAAACGCCCAGACACTCGGATCTCCTATACTTCGGGCAATTCATAGCATCACTACTTCCGGCCAATAACGAGGAGAAATGCGAAGACATTATAGAATTGCGAAACTCTTTACTCAAGATATGTCTGCAACTCATGACTCGGAGTCAACAGTTGGCCATAAATCACGCCATTCAGGAAGAGTTGTCGCGAATACTGGGTTTCGATTGGTTTCTGCTGTTCCTTCAAAGTCCACTCCACAAGGAGACGGTGACCATCGGATTAGTCAACTTAATGGTGATTATCTCCAATCAGACGCTGTACGCGAAGTTCAAAGAGGGCGCGTCTAATGGCGGGTGGCTTAAGGACACGGAGGCGGTGCTTGAGAGTCGGTTCGGCGTACAGCTGTTGGGCTTTAACGTCAACCCGAGCTATAACGCCAGTTCCATGCAGACGGTGCTCACGAGTCGCACGACTGGCATGAAAATGATTAGAAACGATTTGCTCTCAATCCCGGGCTTCTTGTATCTGAATTGGTTGATGTCGGCGCACGTGCCGCAGCCCAAAGTATATCTAGTCTTATTCCAGGCCCTCATCGGCCACTACCAGAACCTATCGCCTATGGTCTTGGAGTCTATCGAGACCTTCGATAACCTGAGTTTGGATAACCTCTGGAACTGTCTGTTCGGCGAATCCAACAAACGATACGTTCATTCGGGAGGTCTTTGCTGTAAAGACTTGTCGATAACCATACTGTCGATGATTCACACATTGATTTGGGACTCAGACGACGCCAACAACTTCACGGACTTCCCGACAATTCTCATACAATTCGTGATGTATTTGTATCACAACCGGAAAGACTTTCAGACATTTTGTCAGTCGAACGCGGAATTCATATCAGCGTTGTGTCAGACAGTGATCGCCGACGAGTGCGACCAACGCGTGACCAAAGAGTCGTCGGACCCGAAAGAGTCCGTTTTGACCACTCATTCGGCGAAGAAGCACATCATGGACTTCATTCGTCTGATTATCATAAACCTAATCAGCAGCCAATCAAACAGCGCCATTCGTCCCATACCTATATTCGAGCAGTTCTTGGAGGGCTTCTCCACCTGCAAGTTAGCCCAGACGGAGCTGATCGCCTCCCTTCTGGAGCACATGACCTCATTGACGGAGTTCATGTGCCAACAGTACGACTCGTCCAACTATATGCCGCAACAGCAACAGATGGCCTCCTCTAACATCGTGGTCTTCATCGCCATAGTTGTGGACAAACTATGGCAGGACTGCTACCTCCGCGACCGCAAAGAGATACTCGACTGCGAACTCAAACTCATGACCCGTATTCACGTGAGCTCTTCGCCGTCGCCGCAAACCACCAAATCGTCGTCGAAGGCGGCGTCCTCTGCCCTCTCGGAACTCAATCTGTTGTATAAGTCTCTGAACCGAACGGTCCTTTACCTTCTGTCCCGTCCGTTGGAGTCTATATCGGATCGCATATCGATGCTGGAAGTGCTGCAACGCATTCACACCAACCGTCAACTCATCCTAATCTCGTCGACGTTATGCCTGAGGCTCAAGAAGCACACAGAGTGCATAACAAACGACGTTGAGTAGCTGCTCCGCTTCTAGTCGGATAGCTGGTTGTTTAGCGCGTGGTGAACCGTGCACGGGCTGCTCCCCGGCCTGCCCGACGAGGGGCCGGTGCCCGACGCGGACGAGGGCGCGCTCCTCATCGCGTCGGTGGCCAGAAAAATATGGGACGAAATATATTTATCTAAACGACAGCTCCTGGAGGAGACCCTCAAAATAAATTTAGCGCCAAATACGCCGGCGTTTGGGTTAACGTCAATCACGCCGGAGATCTCGTCGCTCAGGGAAACCCTTTACGACCCGACGCTTCGAGTTTGGGTTAATTACATTGAATACGAACAGCAGAGGCAGAGGCGACGGGCGGCCGGAAACTCGTCGCTCGACTCGCCCTCCGTGTCGAGTCCGACGGCAATCATATCGGAAAAGTTGGCGAATATTAATAAATTCAATTCTCTGGTCTCCAAGTCTGCCGGCGGTCTCGTCTCGAAACTCGTCGGCGGAACCACTGGCGTCGTCAGCGGAGTCGTGAACACAGCGGTCAGTGTGGGCGCCGCCGCCCGTAAGGAGGCGTTCCGTAACTCGTTCTCGGACTCACTCAACACGGGAACCGCTCAGCCGTGGCTTTTGATGACTAGAAGCGAAGTGATGCAGTGGACGGCCATTCATCTGTCGATTATCAACGACTTCATTGAATTGCAATTAAAGCAGAAAATTCAGTCCGACTTTCATCTCATGAAATACGTTTACGACGATTGGATTGCCTCTGAATACGAGTTGTTGGTGAGAGAGCGCGCCATTTGGGGGCCCGACTACGGGTCCAAATGTTTGGACAAATGGAAGTTAGATATGACTGAAGGGCCGCATCGGATGCGAAAGAAACTGATCCGAAACGACCTCTTCTACACTCACTATCCATATAAGCCTGAGTTCGAAGGCATGGACAGCAAAGCGCTGAAGTTTAAACTTCCCATTAGTTTCGACTCCAAGGAGTACTACAAACGCTTTCGGGCCGAGAATAACAGTCTCATCGACCGGTTGGAGATCTACGACGAAGTGATATCAGTGTCAACAGCAAAGCGCTGAAGTTTAAACTTCCCATTAGTTTCGACTCCAAGGAGTACTACAAACGCTTTCGGGCCGAGAATAACAGTCTCATCGACCGGTTGGAGATCTACGACGAAGTGATATCAGTGTCTCCACTGCCGACCAGCGGTGACACGTCTTTCCAGGGCATCAAAACCTCATCTCTTTTGCCGTCAAAATCTTCGTCTGATATCGATGACCAAGACGTGTCGGATCTAAACCACGAGTCGCAGGACAGGGATGCGGACACATCGGGCTTTGTGGACATCAGCTCCGAGATGGCCAGACCTGACTCGAGTGCTTCGGACCGCTTCGAAGGGGTGGAGATGCAGACAGTCCTCAGACTCCTCGAAGAGGGCGAACGCATCTCTCATATGTTTAGAGTGGCGCGCATTCAAGGCTTAGACACCTTCGAGGGGTTACTGCTCTTCGGAAAAGAGCACTTCTATCTCATCGATGGCTTCACTTTACTCAAGACCCGAGAGATTCGCGACATCGACTCATTGCCCGTCAAGTAATCCATTTGTTTTGATTAGTGTCTGAAAAAACAGCAAAGCGCTGAAGTTTAAACTTCCCATTAGTTTCGACTCCAAGGAGTACTACAAACGCTTTCGGGCCGAGAATAACAGTCTCATCGACCGGTTGGAGATCTACGACGAAGTGATATCAGTGTCACCGCTGCCGACCAGCGGTGACACGTCTTTCCAGGGCATCAAAACCTCATCTCTTTTGCCGTCAAAATCTTCGTCTGATATCGAAGACCAAGACGTGTCGGATCTAAACCACGAGTCCCAAGACAGGGATGCGGACACATCGGGCTTTGTGGACATCAGCTCCGAGATGGCCAGACCTGACTCGAGTGCTTCGGACCGCTTCGAAGGGGTGGAGATGCAGACAGTCCTCAGACTCCTTGAAGAGGGCGAACGCATCTCTCATATGTTTAGAGTGGCGCGCATTCAAGGCTTAGACACCTTCGAGGGCTTACTGCTCTTCGGAAAAGAGCACTTCTATCTCATCGATGGCTTCACTTTACTCAAGACCCGAGAGATTCGCGACATCGACTCATTGCCCGTCAAGTAATCCATTTGTTTTGATTAGTGTCTGAAAAGAGTTGATAATTAATACCCATTGCGTTGAACAGTATGCACGACCCCATTGTCCCGAACTCGTCGCCGCGTAATAGCATTTCCGGCGGAACTAAGAGGACAACGAAGAAGACTTGCAGTAAATTCGCGTTCGAAGACATCAAAGAAGTCCATAAACGGCGATATCTGTTGCAACCGATTGCGTTGGAAGTGTTCTCATTGGACGGCCGCAACTCATTGATCGTATTTCCGCGAAAGATTCGCAACAAAGTGTACGCGAGGTTCATGTCTGTGGCCACGTATGTCACGGACAACGCCCAGGACTCCCTCATGGGTCAGAAACGGAGCGCAAACGTGGAAACGGCCGGTATTTTGAGTAATCTTATCGGCGAAACGTCTGTCACTCAGCGATGGGTCGTAAGTATTGCTTAGTTTATTGAATATATTTGTTTTGTTTAATTATTTTCTCGGCGTTTATAGAGAGGAGAGATTTCAAACTTTCAGTATTTAATGAATTTGAATACATTGGCCGGCCGTTCGTACAATGATTTGATGCAATACCCGGTGTTTCCCTGGATTATTGCCGACTACTCGAGCTCTGAGTTGGATTTCTCGGACCCAAACTCATTCAGAGATCTCTCGCGACCAATGGGCGCACAAACGACCGACCGTTTGGAGCAGTTTAGGAAACGGTTTAATGAATGGGACGCCGACTCCGACATTAAAGGGGTACTTATTATCCAGATTATCGAGTGATACCACAATGTTATGATTGTCTTATTTTCCTCATGTAAAGGCTGATGACCTAATCCAAGGGCCCTACCATTACGGCACCTTCTACTCCAGGTATTGATTATATGAAAACAGTATTTGTTTGTATCCATCACTAAAATGCCATATTCGTGGTATCAGTGCCATGATTGTGGCCTCATATCTGGTGCGTATGGAGCCGTTTGCGCAGCACTTCCTGAGCCTTCAGGGCGGACACTTTGATTTGGCCGATAGGATGTTCCACTCGATCGGCGACGCCTGGACCTCAGCCTCCAAACACAATATGGCGGACCTCAAGGAACTGATTCCCGAGTTCTTCTATTTGCCAGAATTCCTACTCAATTCCAATCGATTTGATTTGGGAGTCAAACAAAGTGGTGTCCAACTCGACGACGTTGTACTCCCGCCCTGGGCTAAGGGTAGGCATCACTTTAGTGCTCTTAGTGCTAGTGTTAAGATTTAATCGGTGTATTTATATCCCAAAACATACTCTATTTATAATAAACTCAATTGAAGTGAAAATTTGATTGAGTTGTGAATTACGGGTAAAATTAATGTTTGCGTTGACGAGGGGTATCACTCTGAGAAACGGGTGTTACTCGCGATACGACTCATACAAAGCATTTGGAAATTACTTTATAGTTACACAATGTTTGTATTGTGTATTACAGATGACCCTCGTGAATTCATTCGAGTCCATAGAGCGGCCCTTGAATGCGATTACGTGTCCGCACACCTGCACGAGTGGATTGATCTCATATTTGGTTATAAACAACACGGTTTGTATTCATTGACACTCCCTGTCCACTTGAAGTCCACTCATACTAACTATCATTGTCTGGCCATCAGGTCCGGCTGCCGTCGAAGCGGTTAACGTGTTTCACCACCTCTTCTATGAGGGAAATGTCGACATTTACACCATCGATGACCCGCTCAAGAAGAACGCCACCATTGGATTCATCAACAATTTCGGACAAATCCCGAAACAACTGTTCAAAAAGCCGCATCCCGTCAAGAAAGTTTTCAGTCAGATGACGGCCGTCCCGTTGACGCCAATACTGCCATCCGTTGGCCTCAACTCAGTGCTCATGAGCGGCTCGGCTCCGGACAAAGTGTTTATCCATCACTTGGATAATCTGCGGCCATCGCTGCACCCAATCAAAGAGCTTCGCGGAGCCGTCGGACAAATCATACAACAGGAGAAGGCGTTGTTAGCCGTCGAACAGAACAAAGTCCTCATTCCTCCGCAATTCAATCGGTACATCGCCTGGGGTTTCGCCGATCACAGCATCCGAATCGGTCCCTACGAGTCGGACAGAGCGCTGTTCATATGGGAGAGCAATCTCTTGCCACCGAATGGCGAGATTCTGTGCGCCACTGTTCCCAACCCGAGGATTATCATAACCGCCGGAACCAATTCAGTGATATCCGTGTGGAGAATAAAAGGCAAAATGCAAAACATGTCACTCATTCAGAACCTGTACGGCCACACAGAGCCCATCACGTGTTTGAGCTCATCGGCCGCCTATGGGATCATTGTCAGCGGTTCCCGAGACAAGACATGCATTATATGGGATTTGAATCGTTTGATTTTTGTGCGACAATTGGGTGAGTCTTAAGAGATCTTAAAGTAATTATCATTTGAATACTAATTGTATTTATTGTTTCATGTGTTGAGGCGGTGGACATAATCTGATACATAACGCGCCCATCGCTTCCATTGCCATCAATGACTTGTCTGGAGATATAGCCACCTGTGCGTCCAATTGGCTATACCTGTGGACCATAAATGGAGACCTAATTGCGAGCGTCAATACACTGAACATCTCAGCGGCCGCGCAATCCATGTCCACCACTCAAGTGCTTTGTGTGGCGTTTTCAACGTATAATGAATGGGATTCAGCGAACGTTATAATGACTGGTTCTTCGGATGGTGTGGTGAAGATGTGGTCAATAGACTACATACAGGTGCCCGTCGACGACGAGGACAAGTCCGAGCGGTCGTCCAATACGAGCGTATCCTCGACGCCGACCGAAGTCTGCAAAAACGACTCTTCGCTCACGATTCCCGTGTCTAAGGATGAGATCGTTCGACGCCTTTCCATAGCGTCGGCCACAGCCGAGAGTAATAAAGGAGACGACGACGAGTCCACTGAAGGCAACGCCTCCTCTCCTGAAGACAAGGACAACGATTGGGATCTCTTGCATATTGAGGCGACGGATGAGGTACCGGCCCTCTCGTTACCCCATTCCAAATCTGCGGCCATTTTTATCACTCCGACGATCAAAGCCTCGCCACCGACTCAACACAAACAGAACAAACCGATGCCAAAGACGCCGACCATTGCGACCGCCGCCTCCATCCTAGAGGTGCCCAAAATCCGGACCTCGAAGTCGGACACATCGCTCTTCGACTCGTTTATTATAGTCAACGAAAGCGAATGCAATCGAAACCGATTGCAATCGACGGCTGTCCTCAAAGCGGGCCACAAATGGATTCCCCGACTGGTGTTCCGCTCGAAGCTGACAATGCATACGGCGTTTGAGCGCAACGACAACACGGAACCGGCGGCCATCACAGCGCTGGCCATCTCTAAAGACAACCGAACGGTGTTTGTGGGCGACGCCAGGGGTCGGCTATTCTCGTGGTCTGTCAGCGAAGGCCGCGGTGTGTCCGACCACTGGGTTAAGGACGAGGTGGTCGAGAGCTGCACTAATTGTGGCACAAAATTCACGTTTTCCGAGCGAAGACATCACTGCAGGAATTGCGGACACGTCTTCTGTTCCAAGTATTGATCCATTCGTTCATTTGATTATTGATATGATTTTTGTGATTAGTTTTATGACTCAAACTAATTGTTTGCTTTCGCGGAACAGGTGTTCAAAGTTTGAATCGGAAATAATACGCTTAAAGATCTTCAAACCCGTGAGAGTGTGTCAGAACTGCTGGTCTAACCTCCAGTCCCAACAGACACTCTCGCAAACTCTTCGCCCAAAATGATTGTCAAAGTGTTTGTGAAAATATTTTCCTTCAAAACAGTTTACGCAAAATTTTTGAGATATTTTATGTCCACTCGAGTCATATCTGAAACCATTTTCATTCAATGCATTCCTAACACAGTATAGCATTATTTGCAATGAAATTATTATTTAATATAAAGTTTTTGTTTTTGTTTTTAATATTTATTATGTTTTAATAATTTTATTGATTTTAATTTATTTATGAGATTTGATATTATTTTTATATCGGTAATAACTACTAATTTTGCCACTTATTTAAGTGAATTAATTTGTGAATATTTTTAAATCCAAACCAAAATGAATATTATTTTTATTAACGTGTCATAAGAATTATTTGTATAATAAAATAATGAATTATTATATAATATATATTATATATTAATATAAGTTTTGAGATCTAATTCTTTTAAATATCCATAATTTGAATTTTAAACACAATTTTAATTATAAAATAAAATAACAACAACAGTGTACTGTATGTTACAAATGTAGTTAACGATAACATGTAGTTTATGTCGAAATCAAAATCTGTTTAATTATGTATAAATAAAATCAAATATCTATTTATGCAGTGAATGAGTGCTACAATAATATCAACTGTTTTATCGATTTATGCATTAAACTTGTTTCAAATTAAGTTATTTAAGCAAAACTGAGCCACTTATTAATTAAATTTTTGTTTAATAATTATACATTTTATATGTTCAGGTATATACACTTAAAACCATATAATATCATTAAAAAGTATAATCGGACATATCTAAAATATATACATAAACACAATTAAATTTTGAACAGAATTTTATATAACAGGTGATTTATTATATAACTTATACATGAGTTTTAAAATATGTCAATTAATATAATGCAAATAATTATGTCTGAATACCGATAAGACTTGATATGCACGTAGACTTCATTTGCTCTATGTTTTAGTCATAATATACATTAATTGTTGACAAAATTAATTTAAAGTTATATTTTAAAATAAAGACCAAAATATTCCGAAACTAAAAGTATAATTAATTTACAAATGGTTTAATTAAAATTCATTCAAATGCTATATTTATAAAAAATATTATTTTATTTCAGTAAACATAAAATTAATACAGTATTACATAATCTCTATAGTAAACTTGATAATATTGAATATTTGACTAATTAATATGATAAATAATAAATTTGAGAACTTATTTATATAATGTTAAAGTTATGAAACAATTTGATTAATGGTTACCTGAATACAGTATATAATTAATGAAAATACTGTTTTATAGGTCTATTAAACCTAAATTAATTCTAAAGATTGCGAAATACAAAATTTTTGCGTAAAGTATTATATTACTTTGTACTACAGTATATCATATGAAAAATTTTAGCTTGGCAAAAAAATCATCAAATGATAACAAATTTATTTTCTGTATTTGATCCAAACTATTTTATCTCATAATACAAATACTTGGTATTGGACCATAATGCTTATTATAAGTACACTAATGTTGATTAATTTATTACCTGTAGCTCGATACCAAGAATTTGTATTTTGATATAAAATAATTTTAAAATATAGTTTAATATAGAATATAGGAATAGTACAACTATTTTACATAGAATTTCACACAAACAGTATATTAGTTTCAAAACTATCATCAACATAACATTTATTAAAAACAATGTAAGTTAATTAGTTGTTACTGTAGTAATTATTTTACACAAGAGCTACCAGTATATGATTGACATAAATGTTTAATAAAATATTTAACTTACATCAAACTGTTGTAGAAAATAATTTATTATATTAAACTGTAGACACAGTCTTTATTTTGTTATTTTATAATAAATGTAATAATAATACACATGAGAAAGTATGCACCAAAGAGAAGCCAAATATTTGTATTAAATTAGTTTAGATTATACAGCAATTGAAAATATACAGCAATTTGCTTAAGTATTAGGCACTCTTGTTAAATTATTTTTTTATTGAATTCAGTTTCGTGAAAAACATATTCAAAAATACAAAGCATTGAATCGATTATATTTGTGTTATTCTGTGTAGGAATTGGTTGTCCCATAGAAAAGCAAAACTAAAATCAGATTCCGTTGCAGTTCTCTATGAAAGAGTTTCTAAGAATATCTCTTAGATTTCAGTGGAAATACCATTTGAGAGGTAACTCAACGTACAGTAAATGTGAACATAAAAAGCATTTCTACTTTTACCCAATAATCATATCGTATGTGAAGAGCTTCATCAAAACTAACAAACGCTTTGATGATTTGATTACACATTTTGAGCTTAATAATGTCATTAAATCAATAAAATTATCAATACATAAAAACTTAAAAGTTTTTCAAAGTATTAGTATTTTTAAGAATTCAAAATTTTATACTTATAGATATATTAAGACCTCCGCTATAATAATTTGATGTAACCTTATAAATTTTCTAGCATTTGAATCAAATGTCACGAATTTGAAAAAAAATCTTGAATTCAAATTTAAACTCTAAATCATTGGAGAATATTCTCGAATACATGTAAACAATATGTAGACTAATATTGAAAGTATGAACTTATTCAACATGTTTTCTACTTATTATTTATCGACAAAATTGTTACTGTATTTTAAAACAAAAATTTACATAATGTATTATTTATTAAAGATTACGGATACTAGAAAATAAAATTATCTATCTACAAAATATCTAAATATAGTACGAAATTTGAAGCAATATTTCGAAACTAATCAATAATTGAACAAAAAATAAGTTAACATGCATTTACAATTGCATATGTGTCAACACTATCTGATAGTAAATCTATTGAATACTAATTTTATATTAGATTTGAATATGAATTGGATTTTGCTTAACGAATGCTATTGTCATAAGAATCAAGGTTTCATTGGATTTACAACTGGGTAATTGATAAATTTGCTAATAGATTGAAAGTATTATTTTGCATACTTTATTTATAGTATTAATACAAACATTAATTCACTGGACATTACGTCTCATTTATGCAATTCAAGGATATGATGGCAAAGCACCTACACCTCATTATTGTATGACATCAATGATACACAAATCCTTATCATAACAAACGCCTGTTGCTGTTATGCAAATTCAAAGCTTTATCATATTTTCACTCATTTAGTATATATATATTAAATGAAATCGCATGAATGGCAGTTAATTTTAATTTTTAAAACTTATTTTTAATTATAAAACTTTTCAATGTACAGGTATTTCAAATAAATTTAAATGTAAATAATTTAAGTTCAAATTAAATTATTTTAATCATATTATTATAAAAGAAATGTTATATTTAATAATTACCGGTTATAGTAAATATTTTAAATACAAGAATTTAATTTATTTTCCTTAATTACAGAATATTTTACATTTACAAATCCATTTATTTTTGGGAATATTTATTAATCTATAATATACTAAATATTATACAAATTTGTGCAAGGTACTGACATGGTTTGTATTTTTGGCGCTTATATTATGACGTTAAGAAACTAATAAAATATTAAAAATTCAATTAAAATAATAGTATCCTTACTATTAAAAATAATATACTGTAAATATAGTAAGGTTTTCAAAATTTCATAATTTAATTTATCAACATGGCCAATCAGGTTTTATATAATGTTTTAGTGTACTCTATTTATACTATACGAAGTAATTTCAGGGAGAAAATATATTAAGAAAACACAGTAATATAAATTAATAAGAATTTTATAAAGCATTTACATTTTATCTTATACCATAAAAAGCAAAATAATTTGATTATTTCCTAAATATTTAATTTGTGTTTAATTAACGCAATGAATAATTGAATAGAAAGCGAATGAAACACACAATTATGATGACAATTAACAAACTTAATGACTAAATCTGTTCACTAATTCTCGTTATATATTGCCGTCATTTAAGACATACAAAAAAACTGATGAAAACATCTCATAATTAGGTTATTGTTTTTGGGCGCATACACGAGCGTATGTCCGATCAAATAAAAACACTATTCAAATAAAATTGAAAATTTAATTAAATGGATATATGTTTTCGCACACTCACACTCTTATAGATATATTTGTTTAATTTCCTGTTTCTTATAATATAATATGAAATTTGTTTTCATGCGATATATAGATAAATATATATATATTTAATGAAATTAAGTTCTCGTTTGTGGCCTAAAGTTATTATCTTTGAACAGATATAAAAAGGGTCCGAAACATGCTCTTTAAGTCTTTTCACTCACGTCTCTCGCATTCATTTGTTTCGCAGAATATTCTGTGATTTTACAGAATTTTCACACAATTTCAACGATCAAAAAGTTTTAAACAAATATTTGTAACTAAACAATGAATATCAATATGAATATAATATTCGCGTTAATTGTGTTTGTATTCATGTTTTACTCCATTCAATGCTATACATTTGGTAAATATATTGAGCCCTTTGGCTATTTTCATTGAATTTAAAAGTTTTAAAGTGTTTTTCTTAAACGAAGATCCGGAGGAAGACAATGAAGACTCCATCTCATTGAGCGATGTCTATGCAAACCCTGACGGATATATCATTATTAAGAAAAGCCCGGTCGGAGCCACCGTTTTGTGAGTTATTATATAAGTTTTATTGTAATTCTTTGTGATTGTAATCTGAGTAATCTGTTTGTTGTGTGAATAAGTTAATCGTTTTATGTATTATCAGTAATCACACAGTATTATGAAAGTTATTTGAAAGCAGAGATCAAGTATGCCTTTTGATTATTATGTACAGTAGACATACTTTTATATTACTTGTATTCTTAGATTACATTCTTATGTAATACTTGTTATACTTTTAGAAATTTGTTTTACAACAAAAAGTAAAGTCAGATTATTTTATTTGGAAATATTCTTTAGATTTTGATATTTATGTAGAATAATTTATTTTGTTTGAAAACTTAATTAGAATCGATTAGTTTAACAAAGTTTAAATATCAAACTATTTCAGGCTTTAATTTAATTAATTTAATTTAATTATAAATTACATTCCCAAATTAAAAGTAAATGTTTTTCAATGTTTCAAGTTGGTTTGTAAATATTTAATATTTTGTTGCTTGTTACTCGAATCCTGTGAGATGATAAATATAAATAAATATAAAGATTCATAAATATAAGATTTATAAATTTAAATTTCATTTTAAATCACAGAAAGTAGCAAATTCAAAAATATGTAATTCTATATTAAAATTAAAAATTTAAAAAAATTATCCACAAGTATTAACCATAAAGTTGCGCAATTTTATGTATTAACATACTGTTATCTCATAAAATTGTGAATATAAATAATTTTATTCATATAAAAAATTTACATATTTATCCATTAACTGTGTGCTGGAGAGTTATTTAAATTAAATACAGTAATACTATAATTTAAGATCCGACTCTTAATACATAAAAATTATGCATTTTATATTAACTACTGAGCATTACATGTAAATTCAACTGAAAAAATAAATTATAGTCATGAAAAATGTCACTGTTTTAGTCACAAATTTTCGTCACTGTTTATAATTTAATTAGCTACTGCAATGCTTAAAACAAATTTATTGTAAATGATTTTCATGCTAATATTGTTAATCATAACAAAAATTATAATGCTAATTAATATTCTCTATAATTAATATAATTATTTAATCATTTGATTAAACATTTGTAAATCAAATACAGAAAAGACTTATTAGGAAAGAGAAAGCGGAATGTTGGGGGAGTTGTCTTGTAAGTGGTTTTCATATTTACAATATATTATAATAAATGGTTTTCCTAAACAAAGCTATTTTTGAAAATTAATTTTACGATTTCTATAGAAAAGATTTGTTGGGAAAGAAAAAGCGTTCGGTTGTCGGCGGAACTGTACTGTAAGTGTTATACAGATATATATTTATATTATATATATATCTGTATATATATTTATTTTGATGAAATCTCAAACAATTATTAAACAAATATTACGATATAATATAAGTTTATTAAAAACTTTTAAATCTCTATTTTCTATTTAGGAAGGATTTGTTGGGCAAATAATAGACTCTTTTCAATACCCATTCAAACTCCTATTGCTATTGAATAGATTGTGAACCTCTTTTCCATATATTGAATCTCAATTTGGATTATTTATAACTATACAGTATTTCATTAAATCACATCTCAATATTGTTTTTAATAATAAAATATAAGACATTCAAAATCTATTGAAAAGTGTTTATTTAAAAAGTCTGGAGAGAGAGAGGAGTGAGAGGAGAGAGAGAGAGAGAGAGAGAGAGAGAGATTTGAAATGTACTAAAACTCAACGAGATTACATAAATAAGTTGCCTTGTGATCATTTTAATCCCACGAACAGTTAAAAACAAACACTTAAAGGTCTATCATTTACCCAGTAGTCCATTAAAGTTTCAGTGAAAATGTATTCAAAAGCAAAAATAAATCTTGAGTACAGAGTATTCAACACTTTATGTTTATATCATTTATTCATTGAGATGCTGTACAGTGGTGTACATTATATTAATGTCATTAATCTTATGTTAGTCTCAAGTATTGTCTCAAAAGTCATTCACGAAATTGCATCGACTGTCCAAATGGGAGTCGGCATTCACTCAAATAAATTATATATCAGTACTTATAATCAAGAATACTGTGAATAAATCTTATGTTAGTCTCAAGTATTGTCTCAAAAGTCATTCACGAAATTGCATCGACTGTCCAAATGGGAGTCGGCATTCACTCAAATAAATTATATATCAGTACTTATAATCAAGAATACTGTGAATATATTTATTCATTTTCATATGATATTCTGGTTCATTTAGTTCAATCAATATTATTCAGGTGATTTAATAGTTAATCATAGCTTTCCCTAGAATTCACTTAGAATCTTGTTTTGATCAAAAATTGTATTCATATTTAATAATTGATAAACAAATTTGTTTTTCAAAATTTATTCTTAAATTAAATTTTGTGGTTAAAAGAGATATTAAATTAGAGGAACTGTATTGTATAATTATCTTTAATTAAATTTAATATAATACTCAAAATTGATTTTCTATAATTTTTAACAAAGATTTTACAAGAAACAAAATTTTTTTGTTTAATAAAAGTGAATGTGAACTGATTTTCTTAGACCTTATTTAGCGCTAAAAGTTTTAATATATTCAATATATAGTCGATTCATTGTATTTGAGCGCATATTTCATTATAACTTTAATGAACTAAAATGTGATTAACAAAAGAAAATCAAAGAGCACTCAAAACAAAACTAATGGCAGAGAAAGTGGTGCGACAATGAGGAATGGCTTATAAATGATGTGATTCAGCGCCACATCCATCAGTGGTATCGCCTAAAACGCCTCTACTCTTATTGATCGGCAAATAGGTCTCAGCAATACGTGCGGCGATCACTTCTATTATGACATATATAGAGAGCGCACAGAGTTTATGCTATTTTATAGCATATATCGCGTCCAAAAGCAAACTAAAAGTGCAGTAATTATGAGTCGAAAAGTTTGTAATATATATCAATTTGTTTGAATTGTTTGTGTTATTTTCAATTGGCTATTGACTTGTCAGAGATATGGACCCAATTTGGTTGTCCGGTATCGCCAATACCACATCCAATGCTAGCCTCCCATCGCTGGAAGCGTTGTCTAATAAATGGCAGGTTTTCCTGATTATGCTGTACTCGACTACAGCGGCCGTATCCCTGGCCAGCAATATCATCACAATTATAGTACTGGTCAAAGGGGAACGCATATCCTCTGAGATCTGGAAGTTTTTACTCAACCTTTCCATCTCTGATATACTGATGTCACTGTTTTCCATACCCTTCACGTACACCATATTCATGTTGGGCCGATGGATATTTCCCAAATACCTGTGCCCTTTCGTACAGTTCGCACAACTGTGCTCTGTATTCATCTCTGTCTACACGTTGACTGCCATCGGAATCGATAGGTATGCCCTGTGTTTACAAANTCATGTTGGGCCGATGGATATTTCCCAAATACCTGTGCCCTTTCGTACAGTTCGCACAACTGTGCTCTGTATTCATCTCTGTCTACACGTTGACTGCCATCGGAATCGATAGGTATGCCCTGTGTTTACAAATTCTTTGCGATTCTTGTAATGAATGAATAAATGTTTACTCAGTCCGTGTTTATACGTAAAAGCACTCAATAAAAGTGGTTTATGTGAACACATTTTAATGTATATTTTTAATATTAAAATATTCTTAAAACAGTCTAATCAATTTAAGTAAATCAATCTACTTTATTATCAATAATGTAGTACCTGGAGCATTAAGTTATTAAATATTTATAATTCCTATAATTATGAACTACAGTAATAGTATGTTTTAAGAAATAACTCCTACACTATTTTCAGTCTACTAACCCTCTGTTGCCCTGTATATTCTGTACGAAATAATCCATAGTTTTGAGTAAATGGTATTTTTAATAAAAAAATAATCATTATTTCACTGATCATCTTAAGTTTTAAAAAAAGGAAATCCGATAATCCATAGCCCCCTCCAATGCCACCAATTTATTCCATTATAAATAAATAACAGAGTTTTTGGTAAGAGGTGTCAGGCCTACTTGTAATTCTTACTGTTTAGTAGCAAAAAGAAATTCATTATTTGTTTATTTACTCAAACGATACAGAATACCGTAATACTGTATGTAAGAATCGGTGCACTTTCAGTACAGACACAATTGCAAAGTTTATAATTAATACCTTTCTGTGTCAGCCTTTTATCTCCCACTCCAACAGACAAAGTGCTTGAACTGAACAAAGAAGTCAATCAAAGACTGAGTTTTGTATATAAAACAAAAAACGGTATTCCTTTCGCCAGATATTGAAAGCATTGAATAGTTCTTCAATGAATGAGAGATTATATAACAGATGTATTTAATTTCAACATGTATTATATAATATATTATTTGATTTAATTAATTTTTTATTTCTAATTAACTTCTAATTTAATATGAATAATTACCTACGAATTCAGCATTAATTACTGTGTTTGACGGTCATTGAAGTCATTTAACTTATTATACGATAGGTTATTAACTTATTAGTGGACTCCCAGTGGGTTTCAATACAAATCCATTGTATAATAACATGCATTCTGTGAAAGTTGTTAATATTTGTTATTTGGTTGTTTAAGTTTTATTTATCAGTTCATATACCGTTGTGTAATATAAGCGAAATATTCATACAACTTTATTTATTGTATTGTTCTTTTAGTAGACTTAATGTGAAATATTATTTTAAAATATTTATGCGAAAATATTTATATAAAAATTTAGTGTATATTCTTTCAGATCCTAGAGAGCCATTGAAATCAATTCAAATTATGCATTAAACAAGCAAAATATTTGTACGAAATAAATAACAAAAACAACCCTCGAGTAAAAGTTTACTTAAACTTAATGTAAATCGTGAAGAATAATAATAGTACACGTTTTTATTATACAGTATTTTGTTAACCTTATAAGTTTATTTCGTTTTAGCGAGCTAGTACTATATACAATATAATTTTTGAAACTACTTTGCTTACTTAAACAGAATTTTAATCTTACTGTCATTCTATATGTTTTTCCATTATTGAGCTTGTTACATACCATTTAATAAAATATGAATTACTTTTAAAATTGTGCCCGTTAGCAGATAATCAGTATTCAGTAGCATGTTAAATAAAACAAGTGAGTTTAAGCAGATTATGAAAATATTATTATTTAATTATAATTTAATAATAATGTAGACTTGTTTAATATTAAGCGAAATTTAATTTGTACACTTTATTTTTTTCAAGCTAAAATTTAATTTCCGGTATATTTTAGTTGGTTAAAAAATAATTTAATTACATTTAATATTTATGCGTCAAATGTATGGTAAATTGATTCTATGTAATATACTAGTATTTATAATTAAATTATATATTTGAATAAACAAAAAAATTGACAATATTTTCAAATTATAGCCAGTCAATTAATTATAAAACAGTTTATAAGAAATATTTATGCAAAGCAGGAAATCTACATAATTTTTAAATTAAATTAAATTTTTTAACTTTAATTAATAAACAGTTTTATGCAAAGCATTTTCAGTAGTATTAAACAAACACTACTGTTATCCTTATTATTTGAACAAAAAATACATAAAAGTTAATACAATATAATACTACCGGTAATTCATTAAATAATTAAAATAAATTATNGAACAAAAAATACATAAAAGTTAATACAATATAATACTACCGGTAATTCATTAAATAATTAAAATAAATTATGTTGAGTCAGTCTTTTATTATATAAATATTTATACAAACCATAAGAATATTAACAAATAAAACAAAATTTTGCTGCAGTTCCTAATACTTAAGTTACTGTATTTTTTAATATAGTCCCACAAGGATAGGGATTTGTATATAATTTATGAGATTAATTGAAAATAAATTTAAATTTTCTTAAATTTACTCAACTATAAATGTTTCCAAAATGTAGCTTTTACATTTAAGTGAATTTAATTGACTTTATATATCAAAGTTTATAAAATTTAAATCTACTTTAAATTCAAATAATTTTATTTTAATTGAAACCCATTACCCGGACAACAGCTAAAAGATATTAAATTTTAAATATCCATAGGATTACATGTTATGTCGTAATTGCATAAAATAGTCTTTCCCTGAAAAATAACAAAAGTTTAATATATGGTTTGAAATTGTTTTGATGGTATGTAACATGGATTTGGAGGAACAGTATGTTATGTTTTAACATAGAAAATAAATTACAATGTAATGGATGTAAGATTTGCAGAAAAAAACAAACATTTCCAGCAATTAGTGAATCGATTAATAAAAAACAAACTTTTCTGAACCACTCGTCCAAAAAGTGTTAACATAGAAACTAATTGATTTGTTTGTTTACTCGTAAAATACTACCCTGACAAACACACGGAAATTGTTTTCACATGATTACCATAAATGATTGATTTCTCGTATCAATTGGTGAAAAACTTTCCCAATTTTTTACAGCCTTTTGTTTAGCACAAGAATATTCTGTATTTATATTCATGTTTCATATTCACAAAAAATATTGTATTCAATTCAATGTGTCAACCTAATCCTAGACTAAATAAAATGTGATCAATAGTGAATATATTGGTTGAATAATATACAATTAGAAATAGAAACGGTTATTATAATCGATAATTAAATCTAAGTTTGTGTGAACTCATCCCGAAATAGGCTATGAATGAAAGGTAGAAATAATATCTATTCAATGAATAGCTTATGAATAGCCGCCTGTATGATAGTTCTTGCTTATTTATTAGATTATTAAGAAATGCTATACAGTATGTGGTAATTATTTATACTGAACACCAAAATTGAATAATATTCTGTTCATTGTACTTTTCCGTTTTTCTATTATTCTTGATACTTAGGAAATATTTAGGGAATTGCAAATATTTCGCAAAAATTTTACATATCTTTCATATTTACTTTGTTTACTTATCACCGAAATGATTGAAATTCAACACACATTCAAAGCACAGGAATTTTACAACCATTAAATGTAAATCAAATTCTGTTTCATAAATACATTTGATTTGTAACTAAAAAGCAAAGCAAAAGAATATTTTAAGAAATTCAAAAAACTTATCATTTATTCTCACTAAACCTTTCGAAAGGCATTTAAATGTATTTGTGTTTTTAAAAAGTAAACTTAAATTCATTGTTAAGATTCTCTCAACATTTTTGTTAAGACTATTAGAAAAAACGAGTTTTTCAGCTCTTTATTGAACTTAAATTCAATTACTGTATGAACGGAATCCCAATTCTGTCTATAATAATGAGTTTTTTTTATAATAATAAAAAATAGTAAATGCTTTTAAAAGATAACTTACATAACAATTGGTTAGAGAAACTTATGACTTATGGAGACAACAAAAAAATCAAATCAAACTATGGTTTGATCTATACTTTGAAGTGAAATGATTACACGACTCAATTGGTCGCATGCCTTACGACTCAAAGCCTTATATTTATTTTAATTAAGAAAATGAAAGCATCGAAAATGAGATTTACTATTTCAATTCAAACATACATTCAATTTCACGTTGAATTTCATTATTTAAATAACATTTTTTTCTTAGAAAAAATAAATTAAATGTTTATTCATCTTAAGTTTAATAATATTTTGTATGTATTTATAAATTTTAAATATACTAAAAAATGAAGCAAAAATGAAATATACTTATTTGTTATTAATATACTAGTACGGTGTTAAGTTAAAGTAAATAAATTATTAAAACTAAAATCATTAAATTCATGTCATACTTGAATTTAAAGTGTTTTAAGAATCGTGAAATTTATTAAAAAAAATTTAAATTATAATTTTTAAGAAATTAATTTATTATTGGAATAGGTATAAAATAACCTAAAAATAAATTGTATAATTTTCTTATAATTAATATTCTGTTCAGATTTGCCTAAAGTCTATGGCTATATACAGTAATATATAAGGATTTCATTTATCAAGGAATAAATCATTCGTAAGAATAAGACTTTGTTTTGACTCAAATTTATTGCTTGAATCTGAATGCAAAATATATTATATACAGGGTACAAAGTATATAATGTGTTATTTTGTTTCATTTGAATTAATCTATTGTCGTTTTTAAATATTACTTGAAATACTGAATAATATTTACGTTTACAGAATATTGTGAGGTTTACAGAACTAGAGGGACGGTAGATATTTTTATTTCTAATTAATTTGACTTAAAATACCTTTTAAATATAAACCTGGAATATTGTATGAATAATTAGCTTTTAAGTGAAATTATTAATTAGATATAAAAAAGCTACTGTTTTCATACAATGTTTTCAATGGGTGTCAATCAAATCATACACTTTTCTACAGCTATACCAATGGACGAGCATTTTTATAATAAAGGTAAAATAATAAATATAATAAAATATAAATAAAATAATAAAGGTAAATATAAAATATTGTAAGGGTCACCCGAATATTCCTACAGAATATTCTGTCAACTTATATCTATTCTACAATTACTATAATTAGACTTGAGATAAAATACTATAATATTGATGACTAAATAGTTTTTATTGAAAGTATAAATGCAATACAAATCATAACTCAACGCACCTGTAGCTCAGCGGAGGTATATTCTAACCTTTTTTAAAGTGAGGTACAGTATTATATAAGTTTACATAAAATTAGGTCTGGGATTGGCTCCCAGAATAGCCAATAATATGCGTTCCTTTCGGGCATTACAATATTAATTGAATTTTTAATAACATTATTAATTCATTTTGTTATTTATGACTCATAACTACAGTAGTAATTTACGAGTAAATGATTTGTTGTGAATTTCTAATTATTGTCTCACAAAATGGGATTACGCAGTTTTAGAGTTAAACAATTGGTAAACTGATAACTTATCAAACATTAAATTCAATCTATGATACTACAAATATAATTTGTACAATATAATTATATTGATATATTACTAGTAAGTCTAGTATACAAATAAGTTATTGGAAATTAATAAAATACTCTACAACCACACTATACTTTTATAGTTACTACAGATTAAAAAATTATTTATATAAAACTATAATTTGACGTTTGGTATGAATGCCTGTATCTATAGACTACAGTAGCAATTGAACGATTAGTTGTTGATATGATAAAAATTAATTTGCGTCAACCCTTGAGTGAAGTGAAGCTAAACTCAATAAAAGCTTAAGAGATGAGGACATCCTTAAGATGTGATTTGAAATATATGTCAAATACTGTCAACGATTTGTTAAGCACTTTATTTGAGTCGATCTCAAACACTACACCAATGCTCTCGATTTGAGTGCTGTTTATGTCATTACTAATTGAGCCTCAAAACAATAAACCACATAAATATCCATTACTTCACTATTCTTTAACAAACGTAAAAATAAAATATTTTAAATTCTCTAAGTAATGAATTAATATAAATTAATAATATGATTTATATGGTACAGTATATCATTAAAATTTTACGAGACTACTTGCTATATTTATTGCACTGTTAAATAAGTCTAAATTAAAAAGTAGACTTGGATACATGTAAAATGAAATAAAGAATATAAATTATATTATATAATATTTTGTGAAAAGTATTAATAATTTATTAATATTACATTTAAATTTACCATATTATATAGAATATATAAACATATTATTATAATAGTATTATTTCTAACCACTTTAATAACCATGATCATATATGGACAGGTATTTCGCAATCGTACACCCGTTCCGACTGTTGATGTGGATTAAGACTCATAAGGAGTGTGTGATAATCAGTATCTGGATAACTGGGCTCTTGTTTGCATCGGTGCAACTCGTCAAGAGTAGAGCCGTTCCCTTTCAATACGGTTCCCAAACATACTATGACTGTCGGGAGGAGTGGTCCGAAAGCGATGGCAAACTCTATACGGCGCTCATCTTTATCCTAACCTTCGCATTACCGGCCATTATATTAGTGTTTGTTTACGGATCGGTCGGCTATACGATCGTAAAGCATAGTACACCTGGAAATCCAGACACAGTCAGAGACCTCACTCAATTCAATCTCAAAATTAAGGTTACTTTTTAGATTCAATGCATTATACCGTATAATTATCATACTATCATACATAGTACTACATGTAGTATATCAATAGTTTATTATTGCTATTTGTGTTGACATAACATTAGTTTAATGTTAATGTAGTTTACATGTCAAGCGAGGCATAAATCAAGAATATCATATATGAATCTATATAAATTATAATATATAAAGTATAGAAAATATTATGCAGTATGTAATATTTCCAAAAGTGCTGCCATTGTCTGTCTAACATTTGTTTGTTTTATTTGCTGATATTTTCCAAAGCAATAGACAATAGTTTATTCAGTATATTAGCTTTGAAAATCAAATAGTTTATATAGACTACGGCTTTGCAGTACATATAAACTTACTTTTTTAAAAGCTTAAATAAATATATTCCAGTCATCTTTTGTCTTAAAGATCTTTATCTTTTGAATGAACATCAAGTATAATCCATACGTGATAAATGGCATAGATTTCTTAGCCATTGGTTTTGAGCACCGGTAGGGCAGAGCCAACGACAAAATAAATCAATAGAATTGAATCAATAAAAAAATTGTTACAAATAATGACATCTTATAAGAGGAAGAGTGACAACAAGAATAACAAATAAAAGCAAAAAATATGTTTTACTATACATTCAGTGTATGTGATATGAGATGTGATACCAAAAGTTATTTGTTATTATAGTTATTATTATGAAGTGAAGTGATGGTAGTTATCGAGAACTCACGTTTCATACGATTCCTGGAAATATGAATTTAATTAGGATATAATGAAAACAACATTTTAATTAAATAAATAAAGAATTTTCATCTAGTTTTGAGAGACTTCTAATATAGTATATAATACAAAAGTAAT
>CAJPVJ010000141.1:1251-36524 GCA_905397405.1 Oppiella nova
GAGATTGACATACCGGTGCCGATTGGTCTGTCGCCAGCCCCGGCACCCCTCCGATCAATAGTTTGCATATAAATAGGCTTCAGATCTAATTTGCTCAACAGATTCCTGTCCAGTGATTTGTCTCGGATGGCGAACCGGACACTATTGTGTAGACACTTATTCAGTTTACCGGTACTACCGGATCCCAAAGTGTCTGGCCTACTGTCCGATTGGGTCCTATTCCTCAGAGGTTTTGATGAAATTTCTGTTCAAATAAAGTAAACATTTTTAATGTAATGAAAAATATTGTGGTCGCAATAAATTATAAAATAATAACTGAATCTATAATTGAATGGATTTTACATTAATACTAAAATGAGTATTAATTTTGTGGCAATGATTGAGGTATACGTAGACTGTATTTGATTGCTAATAGCAATGAAAATCAATAAAACATTTAATTTATCTGTCATTCAATTTATACTTTAATTGTAATCATAGATGTATAATATTTTAATTGATTGACAAAACAATTAAATTATTATTTATTTGTTTTTAAATCTAAATGTTGTATAAATGTTTCCAATTAAAAGTTGCTATATTTATGAGTTTAATTAAATTCAAATACTCTATTGAATAATTAAATTCTATTTGATTTTGCAATTAATGTATAATTTAGTAATGATTGTAATGAAAACGCTATTCAAATAGTGATATACATAGCAATCAATTAGAGCTAACGAATGCATACTATTAACTAAATTACTAATTGATTTTCAGCCGAAAATAAAGCCTTTTTAATGAATATTTTCGCTTNAGTAATGATTGTAATGAAAACGCTATTCAAATAGTGATATACATAGCAATCAATTAGAGCTAACGAATGCATACTATTAACTAAATTACTAATTGATTTTCAGCCGAAAATAAAGCCTTTTTAATGAATATTTTCGCTTTAACACAGACTCTAATCAAAAAACTTTTTTATTTTGAATTTATTAAAGCGTTTTCCCATTTTATAAGAATCTGTAGAAATGAGTTTGTTTTGTGAATTAATTATTGAAAATTAAATTATTTTTGTTTTTTCGCATATATTTTTGTGTATATCTATTGAATGATTTATACGAATTCGAGTGAAAACCTAAATCCAGAGCTCGTTATAAATAACAGATAAGAATAATATTATATAAACTCATGATTTTTCAAATGCATTAATAAATTATAGTAATTTTTTTAAAAATATATAGTTAACTCATGTTTATAGTGAACTTGATCAGATAAATCTCTATACACTCTATGGGGTATTCATTAATAAATAGATGGCATGTAATGCTTTCATATTCTGTACACTATTCGCTACATTAGATGTGAATCTAAACCAAAAAAGTAAAATACATTTTTAATAATGTATTTGATATAAACATTAATTATTAATATATTGTATTAAAATACAGGAATAAATTTCATATTCTGTACACTATTCGCTACATTAGATGTGAATCTAAACCAAAAAAGTAAAATACATTTTTAATAATGTATTTGATATAAACATTAATTATTAATATATTGTATTAAAATACAGGAATAATTAGATTTTTGGATCTTTTGGATCAAAAACTCATTCAATTATTCATTGATTCAAAAACACTAATAAATATTTAGTGGAAAACAAATAGATTTGAAAAAACTTTTTAAAATTCATTCGTTTGTTATAAATAAGAGATAAATGTCTCGATATTTATCATGAAGTTTATGATTATATTAATCGATGTTATACTTTTGAAAATTAGCCCCTTTCACCCACTTTTCATAGCTAGACTCTCCCTCCCTGTCCCTCCTTTTCCATAACATACCGGTGAAGCGCATACACATATACAGGCCATTAATATAGTATAATATAATCATTTTTTGATGATTATTATTCAGTTATGATTATGTTTTTATTTTGTTATAACGAGTCCAACCCTACGCTCGTATAATAGAAATTTTGAAAAATAAAATCCACTTTTATATCCAAATAATCCCGGAGCTATAGTTGCCATTCATATGACTTACTTATTTGACAACAGATATTATACGATATGGTGTGTAGGGATGGGGAGACAGAGATATCCGTATGAGTTAATGAAGGGAAGGGATGGGTAGGGATTAGATATGAAAGAGTAGACACAAACAATTAAGCCATTTGTGTACTTAACTTATGTATGCATCGAAAGTCGTGAGTGAATATCAATATGAAATACAGTGTATTATAATCAGACATTCATTTGTCATAACATTAGTGATTGAATCGATTTTTGAAGTGTTTTTTCGGTGGAGAGAGAGAGAGAGAGAGAGAGAGAGAGAGAGAGAGAGAATAACTTTATATAAGAGTGTTTCAATTCATTTCATTCATTCCAATGCATTATTCAAAAGTTTTTTTTGTAGTATTTTTTGTTTAACTGAAAGCCACTCGTCTTAGTCTTACTGTATGTCTGAATATGGCTTTCAATCGATTCCTTATATACATATCTATACGAGAAAAATGCTTTCTTAGATGCAATCGTTCAATAATTTCATGTCATTTCTCGGAGGATCTCCTACTTAATGCCATACAGTATTTCATAGCTATAGTGTACGGTTAACCCATGGCTATTGTGCAAATAGACAATAAATCGGTGCATTAGATATGATTTATACACTATTGGCAAAAGTGATATAATTGATTACAATGGGAAATGAGTGCTATTTATGAAACAGTATGTATTGTATAAATTGGTGCACTTTTCAAATGTGAGCAATGTAGTTTAGATAACGGT
This sequence comes from Oppiella nova, assembly GCA_905397405.1. NCBI lineage: Eukaryota > Metazoa > Arthropoda > Arachnida > Sarcoptiformes > Oppiidae > Oppiella > Oppiella nova. The sequence continues at coordinate 4,029 of CAJPVJ010000141.1, forward strand.
ATACATGGAGTTGTCTGTATTTTATATTTAAATGGCAAAAATGGTTTTGTTAGGAATAAATTGAATCAAATAAATCAAATCCACAGTAATATTTAAATTTGAAATTTTTATATTTTTTCTGTTCACCTAATTATAAATAATTGAATTTATTTTTATAATGTATTCCTATTGTTATTACAAATCAAAAAAATTATAAAAAGTAAGAATTTCTCACTTCCCTTAACATAACCTCAAAATATATTTTAAATGATTTCATAATAAAATACTAAAAATACTGATTCACTAAATATTTTTGATTTAAGATTTTGATTGATATACAAAAGAGTTTTGAGAGTTATTTTCTCCCTTAAACTTGAATTTAAATGTAATCTTTAAAATGTTTTTAGATAATAAGTATTGAAATTTAATTTCAATGTGCTAGCGACTAATTTATTCAGGAAAAAATCAAAAACCAAAATAATAATTGAAAACCTATTTCTCCAATTAAAGTACAAAATTAGTATTTGGACTAAAATATAGGATTTTTATTTATTTTGTCGACATAAATGTAAATATAAAAAGTTTGAATTAAATATCATCCCAATAAATATAATTGAATTGTTTTTCTACGGAATATTTAATTTTAGCACTCAATTGCCAAACATTTAAAATTCAAACACTAATAATGTGTAAACTTTTTGCATTCAATTCTATGCTATATATAACTGCAATAGATATGATCCTCACTTAAACCCATAGCAAACAAACAGTAAATTACATGAAATTAATTAATTAAATGCAATAACACTATCAGGATATGAGATGGAGATGTATGGATGGGGGAGGACTGGTAGGTAATGACTGTGTCGTGTGTTGTGTTAGCGATGGTATTATATAATTTACAGCACCGTATGACTGCCTAATGAAGGCATTGATTAATCAATGAGAAAGTTTTGGTGAAGAGTTTTGGCAAATGATATATTGAATGCAAAATGCAGTGTAAATACACAGACAATTGGTGTATATGTGCTAATATATTGTGTATTAAATGTAAAAAACGTCAATTATTTGCATTTAGTATTTATTTAAGTTATTATATAATTTTTATGTGTATTTAGCGCTAGATTTTCCCATAAAAGTGACCCATTTTTGAGTCAATTGTTTATTCTTCTGCACAATAATAATAATAAACATAATTTTTCGCACATTTATAATACATTAGCCTTAAAAAAGTTTAGTCAAAAAACTTTTTCGTGCAATCAATCAATTTTTCTCTCTTCCCTCTCCTCCTAAGCCAGTGATAGGGCTATAGACTGATTGACTGGGAAAACATCAAATGTTTTAAACATATATTTGTTGGCAAAGATTGGGGAAAAAGTAGTGGTGTTTCATATCATTCAGTTGTCAAACATTATTTGCCAGACTTCAATTAGTCATTGAAATCAATTTGTATATTTTGAACATTTAATTCACAGTTAATATCGTATATTAAATAATACGTAAGGCATGACCACAGACTCAGTCCATGTAATTGCAAAATATATGTTTAGAATTTTTACCTAAATATGCATAATAGGAGACTTTTATCAAAAAAAACTTTTTTAAAAATTAGATCAACAATCTTAAATTTAAATTTTTCAAAGTTGTCTCTCTAGTGGGGGAACCGATATATTTAATATAATAGTATACAATGTTATGGACTTTAAAGTACACCTGAGAGTCAACTCATTGAACAAATCAATCACTCAACTGTGTGTTAGGTCACCCTCTGGCCATCCCTGTGTCAGACAATACATTATACGGTTATATAACAGTGCCATTTATTATAATAAGTATAATTTAGATTTTAACCCCAAATATACAGAATCCAATTCATTATTTGGAATTAAAAACATGTATTTAAAGCGAGTCATCGCATGTTATATGACAACAATTTATTGCATTTAACCGATAATTTCAAGTCTCAAAAAATATTATATATATTCAGTTATTAAGGGTTTGGGCTAACGGTGGCCTCACAGCTCAGGGAATCGCATAAAAATATTAATATTTTTATTTTTTACTGTCATTTCCACAGAAATATATAAAACTTTTTCGAAGATTAATGATAGGAATAAAGAAGTTTGTTATGAATACAAAAGGAAATAAAATATTTTTCACATGTTTTTCATGAAATATTGTAAAAAATTAACATTTTTACAGTCAGAGAGAGAGAGAGAGAGAGAGAGAGAGCTGGAAAACTGGAGTCTAAGACACGTTATAATAGAGACATATATTTAAAGGAAAAATACTTGAATCGGATCTAATTGTACGAAAGGAATGCCATATTAACTGCAATAACACTAAAGTTATGCAATAATTGTGTGCCTAATAATAATAATACAAAACAATAATAGTTTGGCACAAAAACGTACAGTAATTGTATTTCTCTCCTCTTTGTATGCCTTCTCTATAAAGAAATATATTTTTTGTAATGAATTTTTAATTCATTAATTCAATAGGAAATCCATATTAAGTGTTGGGGCACTAAATGTGGTGATAATTATTGCTCTTAAAAACACCATTAAATTAAATACAGAAAAACAGTCCAAAGGTATAGAAAATAATTGTGAATATAATCAGACATTAGATAAAAGTTTTTTGGGAAGAAATTTGTTGTCATTTTTCACGCGTTATTACATTTGTTTTATATAACTGTTATTATTGTATAGAAATATTATTTTGAATAAAATATTTTAATATAAAAGGTATTATGTAATATAAAATATCTTATTTTGTATAATAATAATTAATATTTAAGTATATCTGTTATTATTTAATAAACAGTTTTTATTTCATTTTTTGTTATCTTAACTATAATTATAATCATAAATAATTTCGTTAACCATTACTTCGCAAGCGATGCTATTTTATTGTTAAATATATGACAGATAATGGTTTCGGTGGAAGTGTTTGACTATATATTTACTGTATTATAAGTTATTACACATTAAATTTTGTTATTTTGTATGACATTAGTGGAAATGTAGATTTTATTATTCACTAATTCCAGTCCCCTTACAATCCCAGTGCCGTATAATGAATGGCATAATTATAAATGAACTCGATTTATATAGTATTAACAATTATCAAATACCGGTAGCTATTAATTCATATGTCGTATGGTTAAGGTCTAAGAGTTTGTGATTATGACAGCACTACTACCTGTGCCCCCAAAAATGACAGTAGAAAACCAAAATCCTCGGAAAACATACCAAACAAATCACTTGTCAATAAAGTCAATGAAAACACTATTAGTTTTCAATTTAATTGTCTCACATATAGTCTCGAAAGTCATTGGAAAAAATTGCCGCAAAAATGTGTGTAAAAAATGCAATATTTTGTTGTTATTAACTAATTGCAAGCACTGTATCATAACTAATTGAACAGTGTATTAGTGTATAGATTACAGGTGTAATATTACACACATAATCGTAAATAGCAAAAAAGTTGTTATTGTAATCAAATAACTGTTTTGTGTAATCAAAATGCAATAACTCTTACCTAAAGTACTTGAATAGTGTTCAGGCGTTACACTAATTACTCGTTCAGTGTTTTCGTAGATTTTCTCATTGCTGTCAATAATATTCGTATAATTGGCAAAAGTGTCTAACTTTTTGTCACTTAATTGTTTCTTATGGCTCTCATTAGGATAATCATTGGGTTTGGCGCTGGCATTCAGCTCCTGGCGCTGCTTAACATCATCTAAAGCGCAGCTATTCTCGAGACTGGATGTCGAGACGGTCTCGAGCTTTGATATGAGTTGACTGAAGTCGTCGGACATGAAGTCAATGCTGGGGGTAATGGCCGGTGTGGTGGGCGCCGACACCGACCCCATACACCTCGGGTCGCGTCTATGTTTAGGCACATACCGGTGCTGCGGGGGCTGTTGACTAGCATTCTGTGGTCTAATTACCAGTCGACTATCAGTCGTGTGATTAGTATTAGTGTTATTACAACTGAAATAGTAATCCCGTAACAGACGCGTTATGGTAAGCAGTCGATGCTGAGCACCGGTATCACTAATACCGCAGTCATTAAGTGTGTCCCTATTCTCGATGTGTGCCAACACTTTCAGATCACTGTAGCCATAGATAGTCAAGAGATTCAAATGCAGATCTGATAATGCGATCACTTGTTTGATATCATTGAGAGTCAGTGGCCGTCCATTAGAGTCATGTAATCGTGACTTTAATTTATCGCAAATCTCTTTACAGCACTCCTTATGGCACAGTTGGCCATCACTACCACCGCAACCACTGCTCCGGTGATTATGACTGCAATTATCGTTAGATTGATGGGCAGCTCCTAAACTATGATATTGGTGGTGATGATGGTGATGGTGACCCTCTTGATGCTCAATAGTCACAGGGATTATGAGTTTAATGCCTTTGTTAGGGATCCGTTTGGTGGAGGGGTCGCCACAGTGTCTGATCTCTTCGACGTTCACAAACTTGAAGTGACCGATGCGGCCGTTGGCCATCCCTACCCACGTGCCCGACTCGTCCTTCGAGATTATAGATATCACGTCTCCCCTCTGGGAACGGCATATCATTCATAGGAAAAAATGCATATTACATATAAAAATAAAAGTTTTTTATAGCAAGTCAATCGATAATTGATTGATTGATAAGGGAGTGAAACAACTTATTTATGGCATTAATTAGTAATTAGCTATAAATATACAGTGAAAACAGTTTTCGTGTCCCAAAATAAACGGCTATTTTTGAATTTAAAGAAATTTTTTCTCATGTTTTTGTCTGAATTTTGTTTTGTTTGTTTTGTTGTTTAGTTAAACTCGTTTCCAATTAATAATTATTTTCTGCGGAATTGTATCTAATTTTTATGTTTGCATTCATTCATGAAAAGCAATTCAATTCTCATTAGTTAAATGCTTTTCGCAATTTTATTATTTATTTTTATCCAAATATTTATATTTTTATTTTAATCTCATTTATGGACTTCAAATGGACTACAATATTATATTTTGGGAAAATTATATGTTTTACTAACTCTGAGGGCTTTTGATGTGTGTTTTTCGGTCTATTATATCATACATAGACTAATAATAGAGAAAATATAAATTTTTAAACAACTACTCGTCTGCCGGAACCAAATGGTAATGAAATTATGTTTATATATAACTCTGATGATGATCTGTACCTTGAATGGCAGGGCATCCTTATAGTAGGGACAGGGAGTGCAGTCGGTAATGGCTTTGGCATAACCAATGAACGGCCCCCTCAGTAGTGCCGATGAATAAAAGCTATTCATGTCATCTCCGGTGCAAATGGAGCTCCGATTGCTGTCTGTAGACAATGAACTCGTTTGGATACCTATCGTCAAAATTATGGCACGGGTTAGACATGGCTTTAGACCTGAACTAGTGTGTTGTGTCTAATAAAGAGTTGTTTTCATAAATTGATGCCAAAATTGAGTTCAGGTCTAAACATATGACTGAAAATCTGCTGTACTTTCCGCGCAAACAATGCATGTATTGATTGAATGGCAGAAAATAAGTGCTTATTATTTAAAGAGACATAATTCTGGAGATGTTTTCTGCCGGGAAATACACGATAAATACATAGGAGGGTATTGAATGGGAAATACATAGCAGGGTATTGAATGGGAAATTGAGATAAACTATAATTGCATGAGATTTTTATGGCCATCACTGGTCCGCACCGGTATTAGTGGAGGAATAAGCGCTTAAGAAATGTATGGCCTTTTGATGTCGGCTTTTATAATGTTAGCAATAATTTTGATAAATTTGAAAATAAATAAATAAATAATCTTTTTTCTCAAAGATTAAAACATTGTGTATTCATATTCATATAAATATAGCGATAGATAAAGGGAATGACATACTGGAGCCGCATCCGGAATCTTCGATACTCTCGAAACTGGAACAGTGTCTCAGCTGTACTCCAGGCGCTGTCACCAGTGACTGAGCATCCATTGGTTGGTGACAATCAGCGCCGACTAACATCAGTCTATCCATTGTATTGACATTAATCTTCGTATAAGTTGTCACATTTGGCTCATCACTAGTACTACCAGTCGTGCCATTAATACTGTGGTTGTGAGCCGTTTGTGGGGCCGGTATTGGCGGTGGTGTTGGTGGCGGCGATGATGGAGGTGGTGGTGGCTCCTCGTCCACCACATCGGCACAGGGAGGCACGGATGAGAAGCGTCTCTTCACGTTTTTATACAAGCCTTTGGTTCGCATATAAAACTTTTGCGAACCCGTGGCTACCGGCGCCGTCGACTCGTCTGATGGTCGACATTGACTTTGAGAGCGCTGGTATGCGTGGGAGGGATAGGTATTATGAAAACAGTGCGAATAGATTAATAAATATTAGCACAAAAAACGAGAATAAAATAAATGTGAATGAAATGAAAAGTACATTAGAGGGGAACGGGAGATAAACACAAACCTTAATAGACTTATGTAATGAAGGGAACGGTAGACAGGAATAAAAAAGTGAAAAATAAGTGGTATTTATACGCCATACGGCTGTATATGACTTACTCCGAGTCGTTTAAGTCTGTCTAAGACAGCATTTCTCAGCCGTTTATCACTGACTATAAGCCGCCGGGAATTCCTGACACCTCCAGCGCCTGTCGCCCCACATGTAATGGCACTACACTTTCTATCAGCAGCCGGTGCTATACTACACGACACGTCCAGCGTTAATGAATGTCTATTATATGGCGAACGTATAGTTCCTTTATTCTGTTGTAGTTGTCGTTCACAGCGATTACTACCGGCGCTGTTATTATCGAAATAGTCATTTAGAACTACACTTTCTGTGGTCGACACGACTGTCCCCTCGTTTTCAGCCATAATCTCGCGTTTAATCAAATTCTGTTGCATTTGTTTCGCACTTTCCGTCCGATTCTGTGATTCTGGTGTCGATTCTTGTGTCCCAACTATTTGTCCGCAATTCACATAATTCCTGTTCATTTGTCTCTTCCTCCTCTTCTTGGGCTCAGGTTTGACACGATATACATCTTCCGATGCCTGGTCTGTACAGCCGTTCCCTTTATCATCGACTACCACTTCATTGGTGACACGTTTGTCATCATTTGTCTGATCAGTCAAGAAGTTGTGACACAATTGCGTTGCAATAATAGTATTGATTTGCGACACGAAATCCTTGCCGTCAGTGCCATCAGCGCCGACACCCGCGACACTACACTGACTGCTACTCCGACTCCTACTGCTGACGCCCTTATCGCTGGTATTAGTGTTAAACCAATCGATTTGTTGGAGTAAACGATTGTACGGATTATGACTTATTTGTTCATCAGATGCTGCGCTCGCATCAGACAGTAGTGTCGATGTGGAAGAAGTCACTGACTTTGAGTCCACACTGTGTTTGTCCGCACAATCGTCGCTGTCATCCCTGTCCCTGATGTTTATATCAGTGATTATTGTCTTATATCCAGTGAGACAGTCGTCGCTATTGATAAGCAATAGGTTTGGTTCACTCAATGATCGTTGAATGCGTTGATGATTGCGATCGCATATGAATTGAACATCACTTTTGTCTCCACCACTCGACTCCACACTTGTGTCACAATTACGGCAATAATATCTATATTTGTCGTCACTATTGCACTCATTAGCAGTTATATCAGTGTTATTGTGGCCAATGATCACATTATTGGTTGTGTGGTAGGGCTGTATGTGCTGTGTGCTCAGGCAGATCACTGACACACCACCGCTAGTAGTAGTACTGCCGCAGTCGACACCACTATCACCTAAATTATTGGGTTAACGAGTAATTAATTATGAATTTGTGGCGAATAAGTGAAAAATATTTACACATTAAATGCATTTTAACATAACTTTTTAATCACACATATAGCAGTAACTCGTTTTCAAATCAATTTTATGCTGTTTTTCGGAGTGAAAAAGTTTTCAAAGTTTTAAATTTGTGTTAATTAAGTATTGACTCAAATATTAAAATAAGATTTATATGAGTTTTTATTTTTATATGCATTTCGTTTGAAAACTTTGATTACAAATTTAAAGCCTTTTCGAGACATTAAGTCTTAAGGAAAATATTTTCATAGTTTTATCGTTCACTTCTCACATAATAATCAGTGATTTTTAAAAATATTTTTTGTTTTGTTTGAATAATACGAGTGCGAGTGTAGAGCACCCGTACGCCAAGGGTACACCAACTTATCATTAAACGGTTCACCGGTTTAATTGAATTTTAGTTTAAGTTTTACGTTCAGAAACTCGCAAAAAAGTTTTGAATAAAATGTTGTTTCACTTATTTATTAAGACATGGAGTGTATTGTATTATTATTGTGAAAATTAAATCCTTAATAATAATATACTGTCTATTAATACACAAAGGAATTTTGAAAAAATAATAAAAATGAGTTTACAATAAAATACATTTATATAAATTATACACTATTAGGGACGTTTAGAAATAATAATATAAATTATAACAACTTATTATTAAAACACACAATTAAATAATTGAATACTATTTAGACACTGAATAGGTTTTATATACACATTATATAACTCTTATAAAGCATTACTCTATCAGAGACTGACTGTCATTATAATGTATTTGTTGTGTTAAGTGAAGTGTTTTCTCAAGACTTAATCTTTTCATTAAAATTTTTAGATCTGGTTTTGACACTTAATTTAGTAATTAATTAATTTAATGTCTATGTGTTTCCTAAACTATATATACACTTCATAATAATATGGTAGATACTTTTACCAAAAAGTCAATAAACGTTACACAATGTGTGTTTTTGTGGTGGGGTATTTATTAATAACTAGTAATAAATGTAGAATTAATGGCATTTAATATGTATATATAGACTCGAAAATCAAATATTTATAATAAATTAGATTCTTATAACTTCATTATAATTATAATCATTAGACACAGAGAAATGAGAAATTGCTACACATTTTGCAGATCACATGAAAATCTAAAACACATCTAATCGTAGCCTAAACTTGACCGCAGGGCTCAACAAAACGTAACGTAACTCGAGATTTATATTCAACTGCTATTTAATTTAGTAAAATAATATTTTACTTTTAAAAAGTGGCTTAAGGTCAGTGGGTTACCAGTCCCCTAAGCGCTGGTAATTAATAGAGCCCTACAATCAACTGCTTAAGAGAGCATTTCCCTCAGTGTTTCTCATTGACTCCGATGGCACAGGGAGTCGACGGACTCCGATATTTAACTATATTTAACGGTGTATTAAACGAGTGTGACTATTCATTTAGTTGCTTATGTATAGTATGTATAGTATGTATTTTCTTAAAGTCAATTTTCCAGTTATAACTCATGTTTTTATTGCCATTTATTACATGCTATTAGTTATTAGTTTTTCGTTTCGTTTTATGTGTTGTTTTGCATTTCACTGAATTTTTTCGCTATAAATAAATACATTCTCATTATGTGTATTGTATTTCTAATTGAATTGTAAATTAAATGCGATTGTATACATTAAATGCAAACAATTTTTCCTAAAACAATACCCGCTTTTAATTGTGTTATATTTTTGATTAGTAGAGAGAGAGAGAGAGAGAGAGAGAGAGAGAGAGAGAGAATATTAAATAAGATCTGTATTTTCAGAGCGTTAAACAGTATTTTATAAAAAGCAATTTTTAATCATTCAATTCATGTTTTTGTATATTTTAATATACATTGTATTATAAATTTATAATAGCTTTGGCCCCACTTTTATATACCGTATGTTTATATGGAGTTCAATGAATAGTATATAAAAAGCAATTCATAGACATTGGATCTGTTTTGGAAAAAATAATTTTTATTTCCCCTTTGAGTTAAGATAATTTCTGTACTTAAAAAACACTATTTCCTAAACAATTTTTTCTCTATAAGTATGTTTAATATAAAACAAAAAATGTTAGTCGCCAAATATACGGTATATTTTGAATAATAACACTCATAATGATAGTAATGGAAAGCCTTGATATGCACCTCAAACCATGTGAACCGACTGTGAATTAAACCGACTTTTTGTCAGTCATTGAGGCCTTTGTTTTGCCTTAAAATATAAGACCCTATCCATAGGTCTCGGCTCACAGTCTAAGACGAGTCGCTATTATTTGTTATGAATTAAGTGACGCTCGACTTTAAAGTAGGAAAACCTCTCTGTTTTCCATGTATACGGCAATGGAGAGAGAGAGAGAGAGAGAGAGAGAGAGAGAGAGAGACTGCACCTGTATATAAAACATCTCGGTCCAGTGAATCACTTTATTAACGGGAAGAGAGTTATAGTTTTAAAAAGAGGTTTTCTGTGCTCTCTCTCTCTCTCTCTCTCTCTCTCTCTCTCTCTCTCTAAGATTATATGGAAAATGTTTTTTAAAGGGGGTATTCATTCGTATCTTCTCATACACACCCTTTTTATATAGCATTCAATGCAATCATAATTATCAACAAAATAATAAATATAATAATAATATGAACATAATAAAAATAATAACTAATTTTTATATTACGATCAAATCTGTATACACATCACTCTCGCTATAGTGTACAAACAAAAAATATATATATTATCTGATAGTTTAACAGATATTTTACATATCGATTCACTATAAGTGGGTCTAAACTGTACGCCGAGATTGTGGTGAAAGGATGTATTGTTTTTATGTGAAAAATGTGAATAAACTACGAGATCGAGAACTGGTGGCTAATAAAACATGCCTTTCCTTATGGTAAGCACTCTGTGCGCTGGAATTTTATTAGGATTACCACTGGTATAGAGTATAGCGAAAGAAAATACATACGAAAAAGTAATCATAATTTGTGTCCCTTTTATGATAATGAATTGTCTCACAGAATATATTGCATAGCATTGCCATACATACCGTCACAATAGAAAGTTGATTGGATTCGTTGATGCAATTTATCGGTTTGGTTGGGCACTGGTTTCCTACCCTCCCTGTGCTTTATTGTGCTCACCGGCGACCATATAAAATGTTTTTTAAAGGGGGTATTCATTCGTATCTTCTCATACACACCCTTTTTATATAGCATTCAATGCAATCATAATTATCAACAAAATAATAAATATAATAATAATATGAACATAATAAAAATAAAAACTAATTTTTATATTACGATCAAATCTGTATACACATCACTCTCGCTATAGTGTACAAACAAAAAATATATATATTATCTGATAGTTTAACAGATATTTTACATATCGATTCACTATAAGTGGTGCTAAGCTGTACGCCGAGATTGCGGTGAAAGGATGTATAGTTTTTATGTGAAAAATGTGAATAAACTACGAAATCGAGAACTGGTGGCTAATAAAACATGCCTTTCCTTATGGTAAGCACTCTGTGCGCCGGAATTTTATTAGGATTACCACTGGTATAGAGTATAGCGAAATAAAATACATACGAAAAAGTAATCATAATTTGTGTCCCTTTTATGATAATGAATTGTCTCACAGAATATATCGCATAGCATTGCCATACATACCGTCACAATAGAAAGTTGATTGGATTCGTTGATGCAATTTATCGGTTTGGTTGGGCACTGGTTTCCTACCCTCCCTGTGCTTTATTGTGCTCACCGGCGACCATATGAATTGGCGCCCGAAGTCCGCCAATAGCTATAGTATTGCAGATGTAGTGGTGATGTAGTGGTGATGGAGGGGAAGAGATTAGATTAAAATCGATTGAATACAGAGATAGATAGAGAGAAAAAGGAGTGTTTTTTATGTCAATAAGTTTTTGTTGTCTGCAGTTTTAGTTTAGGTTTTTTTGAAACACAGAATTTATTTTTGATGGCAAATAATATCCCAAAAGGCAACACATATACCGCATACACGAGAATATAATACACTATTGACTAGTCGTTTGATAACTGAATAAAACACAGAATATATTGTACGGCGAATAGTGTACTGACAAAAAAATCTGATGAGTTTTTTGTGTGTATTTTGTTTGCGATAATATGATATTCACATCTCATTCAATGATCGGGTGTTTGTGTTGAAACACATAAAAACCATTACATAATAGATAGAGAGCAGTGAGAAACTGACACAAACTTGCGATCCGGGCGTGTATTTCCCAGTCAGCGATCTAACCAACACTGGTATGCGCTCTACTAAAGAGCATACCGTGCGATATGGTATGGCATATGATGTAAAAACTGTATGTCTTGTGTAAGCGTGCGTATGGGCGACAAACAGTCTCTCAAATAAATTGTTGGCATATATCGAGTATATATCGTCAATGCATAGAATTAATGCATTATTTATATCAATAGTGTTTCGTATGAAACTTCAAACTGTTATATACCAGAGAGCCCTGTGTTTTAGGTGATAAAAGCACGGGTGATATACGGGGTATACATGTTATGTATACATACGTGAGTTCTCTATCTATGTCTATGGGTATAAGGGATGACAAAAACTCATTTTATTTGGGGTGGAGTTGCCTCTCATTATTGAAGTCCTGATCGCTTCGAAGGCTTTGGCTTTTGACTTGAAATGTGTTTGGGTTTTGTTAGTTAAGGCACTGTTAGCTCTGCACCGGTAGAGAGAGACAGAGACAGAGAGAGAGACAGAGAGAGAGAGAGAGAGAGAGAGAGAGAGAGAGAGCTCTGGGAGTAAAGCTCACGGATGGACTCAAATTAATATTTGTCTCTCCATTCTTTGTCTAACATAATAGTGACTATAAGTTATGGAAAATAGGTTTTCTCTCTCCTATCATATGATGTATATTAATATCAGTGAATATAATCGACACAAAAGGCAATGTTAGCCAACTTTTGTCTTTCAATTCATGCACTCGATTAGCGTATCGATCGATAGACACACATATTATAAGATATTTCCCGTGTTTTGTATATGTGTTGCCTCTTATTAGAGGGAAAGGTATGTCATAAACGGTGCTTAATATAAAAATATATGCTATTATATAAAAAAGCAAAAAACAAAGTATTGCACTAACCTTTGGAAACGATGGACTCATTTTCAATGCATCACTATTTCACTATAAAAAGCCAAAAACACTGCAAACATTAAATTGTCAATACTTTGTACACACTTTTCGGATGAATATTAAATCATTTGTGTGTTTTTCAAACACAGTATGAGTGGATGGGAAGTAGAAATTAATTAAATAGTTTATTCCACTTCACTATACAAAGTAATTCACTGTATATTTCTTACATAACATATAGAGTAATACAGTATTTCATGTCTAAAGTGCTGACAATTCATAACATAAAGAGTATATAACCGTATATTTCTCTCGCTATATATTCCTTAAGGGTTTTTATTATACACTTTAGGCGCACATCAAGTGATCTTTCACTACATATAACTTGAAACGAAAATTTTTGCTCACAATTTTTGTTATTTATTTTTACTCACACTTTTATATACTGTGTACTCTTATCTGACTCTCACTACCACTTCCATCACTTTGGCATTCAATACAATTTGATAACATTAACTCTTGATTGAGAAAATACGTACAAACTTATGGTCGGCACTGGAGTTATGGTACAGTTTTATGGATATATTTTTCGTAGACTTTGCAAACGTTTGATGTGTAGTACGATATATATTTGCAGTGTATTAAGTGTATAACAGTTTGATTTTCTCGGCAAATACTACAATATATATGACGAGTAGCACCGAAAAAAGTTCAATTGAATGGATGATTCAGTTGTATATATAATATTTGGCGAACAAATTATAAGAGATAGGAATCACTGTTTGCTGTGATATACCAGTGCTGTTGGAGTAGAGTTTGAGGGCTGGACTGACACCACACACGAGTGGAAAGCACTTATAAATCTCTCGTAAATCGCAAACTCATCGCCAGTTGCTATTCATTACCAGTTAATGCACTAAAATAAATGATAAAAACTTCAAACTGATGGCTATATTTGACTCTTTAAAGAGTGATTACAATATAAACTCAGAAAAAGCTATTCTTACGAGTCATTCATACAAATTCTTTACTATTTATTATTATTATTAACAAAATAATGATTTTAAAAATAAAAATCTTTAAATAAAAATCTTGTTTTAATTCACTCGCAATCGATAAGAGAATATAAACTAAAACCTGAATACATATTAAAGCAAACAAATGATGAATGAATTACGAATGCATAGAGAAGTCAGTGTTTTATCTCACGTTTAGATGACTTTTAGACAACACATTCACTGCCAGACTGTATGAGCTTTGGATTGTGTTTGGAGTAGCCTTTAAACCACTGACTGCTTCACCACTACTCGCATAGAGTTTCCATACAATTGGTTATAATAGGATAGAAAAACTTGATTTGAAACCAACCGAAACTTTAATACAAAAACTAGACTTTTCCACACATTTACTCATATCTTATATACTTGTGGTAAACATTGAGCTGTGATTTGAATATACGGTGTGTATGGTATGGTATGGTATGGTATGGTATGGAAAGAGAGGGCAACTGTAGCCCAACCACTCATTCACAAGTGTTGGTGCGATTTGAACGCCGAGAGGGATGTAGAAGACTGACGGCTACTCGTATTGACACAAATTAAACAAAACAACAACAAAAAAGTCCATCAAAAGTACAAATGAATCGAGAGATTGGGATTGGGATCGAGATAGGGATTGGTAGGCATAGGGAGAGTGTATTTAAAGACTTGAAAACACTGCTAATCGCGTGTGTATTGTATATCCAGACATAGATATCTTAAGGGAGATTACAAATTATAATGAACTGTTTCACTAAAAAGCATTAACCACTAAATAAATGTTGCGCTAATAATATGTTAATTAAAGTTTACAAATGAGAACAACATATATATTTAGCGTGTATTTTAAAAATAGTTAAATAGTTGGAGAGAAATACAATTCTCACAATATTCTTGACTCCATAGAGATCTCTAAGTCTGTGTTTTGAATAATAAATGAATTAATATTTTTTTTGTTATGCATTTTGGTATTTGCGAGTTATTCTTGACTTTTGAACAAATATTTATATTTGTCTCGGAATAACAGATTATACACTAGTATTTGAAATGTACAAAGTATTGTACATTCTAACGGGTAGTATACGTGAAATACATGTCAAATCTACACCTCTATTGTAAAACAATATAAAATAATATTTTCACAAACAAACACTTGAATTGATTATATTGTTCACTATATAGGGAAATAAATATAAATATTTAAATTTTTAAAGAAATTAATATCTACATTTAAAAATAAAAATTAGCAAACAATTATGCCACTAGACAATGAGTCTAATGTTGTTCACATATTATGAATTGTGTACTTAAGATATGAATTATAATATGAATATTTGGATTGTCTCTGGAATGTACCACAAATTACTGTACTGTAGTAAATTACATATCATACTCTATAAAGGGCTATATATATTATTTACCAAAAAAGGTTTATGGTATTCATCATGACTTGCATTGCAATGTCTGCCACACAAATGTATTCACAAATATAATACTCATAATACAATAATAACTCACAAATTCTGGATTACATTCGCTGCTAAATCTAATATTTCCTTAAAATTGCATTAAATAACACACAAAAGAGTCATTAGATATGTGTACCAGAAGTTCATCACAATTGCCGATAGAGATGACTATTAATACACACTTGTGTTGAGAAATATATTTTTCGTACAGTAATTGAATCGTAAAATTTATTTTTATGATTAGGTATTGAGACGAAGTCTTAAAAATATTTTCTCTAATAAAAACCTTTTGATCCAATTGTAAGCCGACCAGAGAGGAGATGTCTTCACTTCCAGTCTTCCCCTCCCGTTCCCCAGTAGTGGTACTTAATATGTGCTGTAATTCTGTATTATTAGACAAATATTATTACAGATTTTTTACAAGTCATACAAACATATTATATAACAAGTGATTGTGTGTTGAGAGTCAAGGAATTCGCCGATAATATCAATAATGATAGTAATAATTGTGAAAGAAGTCCATTATATTTCATGGAAAGGGCTTTCCATTCATTCAAAACTATAGTCAAAACATTTTTTGGTTGAAAAGCGGCCCAAAATTGCCAATACTTTGGAGCGAAGTGAAGAACTTCTGGCTATAAATGAATGAGACATTCAATGACTTATATATTTGTAATACACAAAAAACACGAAGTTTTACTCACAATTGATTTCTCACACTATGTTATCCAAGAATCACAAACATTTCCAAAAGTACACTAAAGCTTTCATATAGTGTACAATTGTGGTCACAAACACTTTTAAAATAAATTTATTTAATTAAAATAAATTATTTAATTTGAAAACATTTAAAGATATTTGTGTAATTCTCTTAAACTTAATATTTTAAATGACACTGTACAAAGTTGATACTATCATAGTATTGGTTTTATTGCGGGCTATTACTGTAGGGATAGAATAAATATTTTTATATAAAGCAAAAAACTTTGACTGAAAACTTTTTTGTCTGTATTTCAAGTGCAGAGTCTCTGAAATAAACACAAAATCTCTTTCTCTTTGGCTTCTGATTCGAGACCGAAGAGTACTTTTCGAGAGACACTTGTGTTCAGTGTTTCAGTGGAGACGTTATATTCAAAAAGGTCTCTTCAGTAATGAAAAAATAGATTTTTGATTATATTTTTTGTAGAGATCCGGTGCTCCGAGTGAGTGAGTGTCAGAGCGAGACATACAGAGACAGAGATTGAGAGTGAGTGAGTACGGAGAGAGATAGGAGAAAGAGAGAGAGAGAGAGAGAGAGAGAGAGAGAGATTGGCGATAGAGTGGTCACGCCTGACATACCAAATACAATCTGCCGGTGCTCTTCACTTGACGGCCATAGACTCTACTACTCAACGATACACTCCGTAATAGTTAGCTATCATTAAACACAAACTCCTATACCTTATAAAAGTGATCATAAAACCGATGTGTTTGACGCCAAATATTCGGGAATTTTAATCATTGAATTTAAATTATGCATATAATCTCATGAAATATGATTTCTTGAATGAAAAATAACACTTAATTGTTATTCATATAAAATACGTGATTAATATGGCGTTTGGCGTAACGAAAGTCATTGGAAAATAATTTTCGCAAAACTTTTTTTTTGTTCACTTTTCGGATAATCTTTGTTTCACTGAAGGTTTTCATATAAATTATTATTTTTATGACGAGTTTTCGCTTATTATGTATTAAAACGCTATTTTCATAACTATTCACAGGTTTTCAAACAATATTCATTATTACTCAACAAAAAATCATTTAAAAAGTGTTTATTTCGCACAAAAACTCTTATTTTTATGAACAACACAATCGGAAAACAGTTTCAAAAAGTTTTAAATTCATTTTCGTCATAAATATCTCACATATTGTATTGTATTTGAATTGAATTGAAAGTCAAGTGTTATTCTCGCAAAAAACAGTTAACAATAACTATAACTACAAAAGTGTGGTTTAAATGGTGTTCACAATTCACTTATAATAGGTTTATGGCCTCAAAAAACTCATTCATTTAATTCCGTATGACTTTTGCTATAGTTTTAGTTATATTAATGTGATTTATTTAAGGAGAGCACCGGTATTAAGAGCACCGAGAGTTTTATGCATATAAATGATTGTAAACGGATTTGAATTGTTTTTAAATCCTTAAAATAAATATAATACATTGTAAATGGTTTTAGTATTTTATTTTAATATAAAACTTATTTATAAATATAAACTCAACACAAAAAACAATTAGCTTTCAAAATGCAATGAAAAACTATGGCTTAAAATAATGGCTAAAATAACAAAAAATTCAATAAAACTTCATTTTCTTGTTATTATTTTTTTAAACAAAAATATAATTTTCAAAAATAATTTTTATTACAATTGAAAGTTTAATACATAGATGAGCAGTGAATCCCACGACCTGTACAGTGAACTCTCGGTATTGTGTACTAAACATGTTTTATTTAAATAACTTTTATTTTTATGAATAAATATTCATATTTTATTATTTCTACACTTAAACGAGTTGTTAGTATTGTTTGTAAGTTAGAAAGTGTTCAATACTGTAATCATTGGTTAACTAAATTTATAACGAGTGTTCACTATAAAAACATTACTATTGTATTGTTATCATACATATTATGTAAAAGTTATGAACATTATATTGCTTTCACTTCAATTGTAACAACTATTGAAGCGATGATACGATTTGCGATGAAAAACTTATTTTTNACTATAAAAACATTACTATTGTATTGTTATCATACATATTATGTAAAAGTTATGAACATTATATTGCTTTCACTTCAATTGTAACAACTATTGAAGCGATGATACGATTTGCGATGAAAAACTTATTTTTCTCACAATTTCTGAGCAGATAAGCAAAAAATGATTATTTGCTAGAAAATTGTTTTTACGCCAAAAAAGCGATTCTCTCATTGTATTTGACAACAGAAAATGATTAGAAAATATAAATTATCAAAACTTGAAATTATTTTTCATAAATAGAAACTTATTTTGTGCCCAAAAATGGAAAGTTTTTGAACAATAAAATAGAAAATTATGTTAAGTTTGCACAAAAAATTGTTAAACAAAACTTCGTGTCGTATAAAAAAGTATTAAAAGAGTTATATTTATATAAAAATTACTTTTTATATAAAAATCCTTTTTATATAAATATATTTTTCCATAAATACTTCCATAAGCAGACATTTTGATGAAAAATCTATTTATTATTTTAATTGCAATTATAAATAAAACTTATAATTACTTTAATCTATAAAAATAAATCCATTTAATAAATAAAAACATTTAAACTATACTTTATAATAAAATTCAGAGCAAAATAATAAGTTTACGGAAAAAACACAAATAAAACAAACAAATTATAACAAAAATGTTGATCCCTTGTAAGACATATTTAGAAATAAGTTTATGGTTTCATTAGGAATAAAACTATATTTTCTAAGTTTTAAAGTATTACATGAATAATATGTAAAGAATGTAGGATTTGAATACAATATTCATAAATTCATTTGTTAAGTTTTAATCATATTGTTTAGCCAATGATATGCATTAGACTAATTTAGTTCACAAAATATTATACCGGTAGTTATACATATGAATAAAACTACACAATTTAGATATCACAGTTACTATCAGTGATCGTGATTCACAAAAAACATAGTGTGTAATCTTACTAATCATGGCACTTTTATAATGTTACTGCAGTTACACAACAGTTAGCCTTATATTGCACTACAATTTGTCACTTCATGCTTGTAATCAGTATTTTCTTATCATATTTAATGTGTAATATTAATATACAGAATAACAGTGTATAATAAAAATAATAATTGAATGTCAAATAAGTGATCAGGGCAACATTACTAAATCACATCGGTTTGTGCCATAATGTCTGGCAACGATACAGCGCCGTTAGTGTTGGACAACGGGTCGGGTATGTGTAGAGCCGGTTATGCCGGTGACGACGCCCCCCGAGTAGTCTATTCCTGTTTAGTGGGCCGGGACTCAGACGGGCACTCGTATGTGGGCGATGAGGCTCAGGACAGGCGCGAACTACTGGCCCTCAAGTACCCCATCCGACACGGGATTGTCGTCAATTGGGACGACATGGAGAAGGTATGGCACAACACCTTCTATAATGAGTTGCGAGTGGAGCCGAGTGAACACCCGGTGCTGCTGACGGAGGCGCCCCTCTGTCCCAAACCCATCCGCGAGAAAATGATTCAAAATATGTTTGAACCCTTCAATACGCCGGCCCTCTATGTGGCCAATGAGGGCCTACTGTCGCTGTACGCCAGCGCCCGTACAACAGGGCTTGTGGTGAACATTGGCGATGGTGTGACGCATACCGTTCCCATTTACGAGGGATATGTACTCACAAAAGGCATACAGCGTCTGGATTGGGCCGGACGGGAGCTGACCGACCATCTCATGGATATGGTGTCAGAAAGGGGTCACTCATTCAAAACACCAGCGGAACGGGAGATCACACGAGACATGAAAGAGAAGTTATGTTACGTCGCCCTCGACTTTGACGCCGAGATCACCACCGCTACCGCCAACCCCTCGGCCATCGAGAAGTCCTACGATTTACCGGACGGACAGGTGATCACAATAGACACCGAGAGGTTCCGGTGCCCGGAAATGCTATTCAAGCCCTGGATGTATGGCTTGACTTCGGCCGGCATTCACGCGACTACTTATAACTCTATAATGAAGTGTGATTTGGACGTACGTAAGGATTTATACGCCAATATCATACTGTCCGGGGGCACCACTATGTTGCCCGGTTTTGCCGATCGCTTGCAAAAGGAGGTGCAAAAGCTGGCCCCACCTACTATCAGGATAATGGTGAGGGCACCCCCTGAACGCAAGTATTCCGTGTGGATCGGCGGCTCAATACTGGCCTCTCTGTCCACTTTCAAGGAAATATGGATCTCGAGGGACGAGTACAATGAAAGCGGACCCTCTATTGTGCACCGGAAGTGTCCGTAAATACCGGGCCTCCCATTCCCCTTACAAACACCTCATTAAATATTTTTTCCATAAAATACTTTTCAAACCAGAGTTTAACGAAAATTTATTTATTACTTTAATTATAATATAATTGACAAATATAACTAATAATCACTTTTGTATAAA
The DNA here is from genome assembly GCA_905397405.1 of Oppiella nova. NCBI lineage: Eukaryota > Metazoa > Arthropoda > Arachnida > Sarcoptiformes > Oppiidae > Oppiella > Oppiella nova. The sequence continues at coordinate 24,743 of CAJPVJ010000141.1, forward strand.
AATAAATCTCGAATAAACAAAAAACACTTAAAATACATTTTATAGTATAATTGTGAGCAAAACAATACGTTTACTGAAAATAAAACTCAAATTATATCCAAAAACATGTAAAGGCGTTATGGTTTGTACTTAATGTCCCGTACGAGTGGATATGCACTATACTTAAACCGAAAATTATATATTTGCTTAAAATATACATAAATTTGTTTTATAACATAAATTGCATAACATTTATGTTAACAAAAGTTTAAAGTTTTAACAGTAAAAACTTATTTCACAACAAAAATCAATTCAAATATTAAACCAAAAAAATCGCTCAATTTTTGAGTAAAAATAATTCATATTTAAAATCACTTAAAATACAATTGAAATGCATTTTTCTGTTGCAAATAAAAATATATATAATTATCATATTGTGTAAACTCTAAAATAGAAAAACTCTGTAAACAATTCGTATATAAATATATATACAAAAACATAAACGACTGATAAAAATCACGTAAATAACAGATAATTGCAAAAAATCAAAGATTAGAAGTCAAAGGCTTAGTAATCCATTTGAGGACCTGTTTGTCAGTCACTATCTGTCGATTCTCTGTGTAAATATGGCTATTGGTGTCGACAGTGTCCAGAAAATACCGGTAGTTAACCATCATTCCGCACGAGTTGGACATACCTTTGGTGCTGAGGTCGGCCAACCAATTCAATCGCCACATGACAGCGCCGTTTCGGCTGTGAAAGTGGGCTATAAATAGACGTGAAAAACGAATGAATGGCTTAAAAACAAGTCTCTAGTCATTGATAACAAGTATTAGAGATAACAAAAGGCTCGACAATAATAACCGCTATATGTTTGACAACAAAAACAAAACCACAAAAAAACAAATTCATGAGAAACACACTTCAATAACAGTAATCATAGGCGTAAAGAGTGTGACCACAAAAACAAGAGCTGATACTCACCGACAGAATTCAATGCATATCCCCTGCGCTTCTCATTGTAGAGATAATGGGCGCACTTCCTCATGAGTGGCTCGTGCAAGAGGTTTGTCAGCTTCTCATCCTCTATCCATTGACAGCTCTTAATCAGTGTCATGAGTTTGGGCCATATGTCCGACACGGACGAGTAGTCGCCGAAAAAGTGCTGTTTCAGCGCCTGTAGCTCCTCGTCCGACACGAAACTCCGCTGTTTGACTAAATCGCCGTTTTGTATGGACTGCATCTCAGACAAGAGGTACTCGCAGAAGTTGGGCACCGGTGAGAGTGTCGAGAATTGCGATAATAACGGGAACTCCGACCGCAACTCTCGGACCACTCGCTTAATCAATTGGTTTCCCAACTCAATGCCGTGCAGTCCTGTAATTATAGTAGCGATTGATTTAAGATTGTTTGCAATTATAATAATTACTCAATTAATGCAATTAAACTCAATTAAAACCGTTTATTAGTCTTATACAAAACAAACGGTGCCGTTAAAGCCTATATAAAACACAAATTCCTATTTATAAAACACTAATACCGGTACTTCCTATTAATTAATAAACTAAACAATAAAATACTTATTCCTTATACCAAAGCAATAAATAAAAATCTATTAATACTATTGTGTCATAAAACAGACACCAGTTTAGTATGACTTTATTATCTGATGGCTTAAAACTATAAATCCAATTAATTGTTTCACACACACAGACATAACCCGTTCCGCATATGCCTATCCGTCACTTGTAATTAACACTATTTTCTTATGGCTTTTGATTTGCGAAAAAACAATTGAGTGTTTGCTTTGTTTTTGAGGTTTAATTAAAATAGTTTTATATTATTTTTAGAAAATTATTTATGAGATAACTATAGACAGAATTCACAAAATTTAATTAAAACAAAATATTTAAGTGAATAATTGAATGACTGCTTCGACGGCTAAAAGGAGCACATGGAGAGGGGAATGGGAGGGAATGGATTCACTTTTGTTGAAACTGTTCTCAATTCTTAGACTTAATACCGTAATAAATAATAATCAAAACATTTTGTGATATACCGGTAAATAGGCATTAAAAATACGGTAAAACTAAAAGAAATAAATTAATTGTCAAACTGTGGTCAATACCTCTTTGACTGGAAGTGATTGAGTAGAATATGGCGGCGTCCAGACCTTCCGACTCCTCTTTGACACCAAAACCAGAATCCCTCGGAAGCGACGCAAAACTCTCGTTCATAAGACTGGGCGTCGGGACTGTCCTTTGGATGATTGCCTTCACAAATATAAATACAAAAATTATTCATAAAAAGTCAAAATTAAAAAAAATTTATTTTATAATCTGTTGGCAAATCGTATGAGAATATAATCACTTGAATAGAGGAGGAAATGGATGGCGTTAAGGCGACGTGAAGTATGACTAACGGCTCGCAGGGAAGGCAACTGTGAGAGAAGACAAAACAGCGCCGGTATGGACCCAAACGGCGCTTGAGGTCAGCCCACGACCGCATGGGATGGACGGCTTCGTACTCAGAGATCTAAACACCAATTGATAAATCATTTGAATGCCGTAATTGACAACAAATTCAAGGCTATAATAGTGAATGCGGTGAAGAGGACAGGGTACACTACCCCTTGCCCACTATGGAAGACCTCGTATCTACACCCTCTTAAGGTGCATTAAGAGAGGTTTAATTCTTTTGGCTGGCTTTTGGTCTCCCTGTCGTCCAGAAACTCCACTAATGACTCACAACGTAACTTGACTTTTGTTAGTTTGTCGTGAATCGGGTCGTAAAGAGTGTTCTGTGGGTCATGTCATCGATAGTGAGGACCAAGTAATCGGCAAAACAATGAGATCAACAATTAATATAACAATCAGTTTAGTGGACACTCGGAGACAGACCCTGAGGTCGGATCGCATGTCGACAATGAATTTGACGCCATTCTCGAGACGCGATATCTGACTAAACAGTTGGTTTATGAAACCTGCGTTAACACTCGCTTCAAACAGCTGTCTGTAGTGTTTCAGGAGGCTCAGTAGCCGCCAGATTACCTCTGTTGTGTCTCTGTGAATGTTCTGCAAGTGGTGTTTGCTGTATGTTAAGAGATATACTTTAGTGGACAGGAAGTTATGGACAACATTGACGGCTTGAGTGGAACTGACGGCCAGATCATCGGCAATGAAGTATAGGAACCGGTCTTTGGTCTCCTTATTGGACGTGTAATACGTGTCGCAGAGTCTCATCAATTCCGACTGCAAAGACACCACAAGAATACAGTTATAGATAAGGACTGATCGCACGATAAGACAACTGATTCACAGGTGATATACATCGGGATTACGGGACTCATAGGCTTTGGTGAGCACAGTGTCCGCCAACGACACCAACGATGAGGAAGTGGTGGTCGAAGTGGTGGTCGAAGTGGTGGTCGATGTGGTGGCCGAAGACATGCGGCGGTCGGCGCCGATAGAGCCGCTGATGACCATCGATGACACCATTGATGACCACTTCTCAAGACTCGATCGACTCGTCAGCAACTTGTGGTGAAAATAAAATCAATTTATGTGTCGATAAGTACCCAAAAAGTCCCCGAAATAAACCCAAAACTCACCCAAAACTGGTTTTTATGCATTTGTAACACATTTCGCAAAATTGAGTTCATTTTCAGAGACGACAACTGTTTTTGTTGCTTTGGTGTCAAAACACATGTAAAAGTAATTCTGAAACACAAAACGCCGTCTATAACTCTAGTCCCTAACTTTACATTTAGTTTAACAAAACGATAATTAACATTTGATAAAAGTGAAAATTAAGTATTTAGTAAACGATTAGTGAACACAACACTACTCGCAGTCGCTTTGAATGTCAATAACAGGTCTCTCACTGTAAAGTGTGTTTACGTTATATAAATAGTCACGGAATTTGTGAATAAGTAGTCGTTTCCATGCACTTTACTATAGGAAGGGTTGTCGGGGGCTATTATAAAATGTATGTCACGTTATTTTGAATGGGAATTATTAGAACAGACGTTCTTAATTTCAGATTAACACGTACCAATAACGATAATAATCTCATCAATAATTAATTCGTTTATCAGACATTAAATATTAGGACCAGACAAACTCTCATAAATAGAATACAGACTTATAAACCAAAAACTTTGCACTTCAAAAAAGTGTACTCATTTTGAAATACAAGTACCCTGGGCAATGTATAAAACAGAATTTAAAATATAATATTAATTTGATATTTAAATATAAATCAATATTTTAGATAATATTTAATTAAAACTGATGTTATTTAGCCATGTATTTGTTTATAACATTTGTGTCGTGTACATTTTATCAATACTTGCTGTTATTTTGCAATACTAATTAAATCTATTTATATAAACTTGTGACTTTTTATGGAAATCTTATGACTATTGAATAATTTATGGTAATATACAGGTGTACTAGTATTTTATAGACTATTAAAATAGATTATGTAATTTAATTAATTAATTAATTATGCTCAATATCCATAATATAGGGAATTACTAACATATTTTCATTAATTAATTTTTTGATTTGACATTTTCGATAGTTAAGTGTTGATTTACAAAATAGTATTTTATTTATATAATCCGTAAATATGTTTATATAAAAATTGTTTACAACTCAAGTGGAAAACAATAGATAAGTATTGCATTGAGTTTTGTCAAGAATACTGATAAGAATCATAAAAATATCAGGGTAAAGTACAGTAATGTCACATAACTAATGTAATTCATCGCTTGACATTAGGAGGTTTCGTAGGAATGACCCATTTCTAGGAAACATATCTTAAATATTCTTATCACAAAATATACCCCTTATTGAGAATTAATAAATAGTCTAATACTTTGTCTTAAAGTTAGTATGAAAATATTCATTAAGAATTTATAATTTAATTAAAAAGCTTAAATTTCGGTACAAAAATGTGTAGACAAAGTAAACCTCAAGAATCGCGTAAATTAAATCTGAATACAAGTGAATTGATTCATACGAAAAGACATTATATTATGAATGACGATATTTTAAGACTAATTTTCAATGAATTAAATGTCAAACAATTGGTGAGATTAGAGACTGTTTGCCACCAATTCATGGCATGTGTGGGAACTGCTCTCAAAAGCAAGAATTGCTTAAGTGTTGGCTATAATCCCCGGTATTGTAATGCAAACAATAGCTTATTAACGGGTGATATAAGTGAAGCCATTGTCTCAATCAATGATAACAGATATGATTTGATTGAAAGCCAACATAAGTTTGAATCAATACTCACAAAGTTATCTAACATTAAGTCGTTGTATTTAAAGAGTTGTTGTATTGACTACAATACAATCCAGATGATATCACATCGATGTCCGCAACTCAATGGTCTGTATTTGGAGTGCATTGAAGTGATGGCAGCGGATGTCCAAGAATTGATACAAATGGCTAAACAGTTACCAAATATCAAACACTTATCGCTTAAAAGTTATTATGAATACAAATATTTTGATTCGTTGGCCATTAGTTTAGTTCAACATTTGCCTAGACTTGAGTCATTAGATGTCAATTATCCCGGGTCATCACTGGATCTACTATTTAAATATCTTCCACAGACTATTCGGTGCCTTAAACTTAATGCTGATTTTATTATAGATATCAATTTAATTGATGAGTTATTCGGCAAATGTGTGCAATTGGATCAGCTGTTCATTTGTAGTGACGAAGAGGTAGTAATAGATAATATCGATGTCAATGAGATATTCCGTACTATTTGTCATAATTTAAAACTTAAAAAGTTTTGCTTTCGTTTTCAAACACTTTCATCCGATGTATTCATTGCCAATATATCACAGCAAATATGTTTAAGACATTTATCTATTTGTTCGCAAATTCTGTTCAATACGAGTGCCATGAATGTCATGAATTCCGTAAATTCTTTGAGTTTATATGGGATTCAATGTTCGCCTAAACTGTGGAGTAATTTCTCAAAAATATTTCCAAACTTAAGACACTACAAATTCTGTTCAATACGAGTGCCATGAATGTCATGAATTCCGTAAATTCTTTGAGTTTATATGGGATTCAATGTTCGCCTAAACTGTGGAGTAATTTCTCAAAAATATTTCCAAACTTAAGACACTTATGTATTGGCGACTCAAATGCTAATTGTATTCATATTAACTGTGTTTGCGATGCCAGTGATACAGGCATGGGGTCACAAAGTGGTGTTCAAAATAGTTGTCAAAAATGTATTCATAAATGTATGCAATGTGTGTCTCAATTACCACAACTCAAAAGTCTAGGTATTAACTTACATTTCAATTGCAACTTCTCTATAATCACTTCACAAAACCTTTTGCTATTTAATGAACTTAATGTATTGAGTGTCAGAATTAATGGACTAAATACTGACCATATTATCAAAGAGTTAACCATATTTTGTGTCAATTGTTTTCAGAGATGTGTTTTTAAGAAAAACTTTCAATTAGTATTGAGTGAATCAATGATAAAATCACTTCAACACAGAATACATGCCATGGATTTCAAAATTCCTGACAATTTTGTATTCAAATCACTAACAGGTTGTCAAAAGTGACAAAATTTATATAAAAAACTGAAAGGAAGTCAATGTTTTACATAAAAAACTTAGATTTTATTAAATATGAAAATAATTCCATAACTCTAATGATAATGTTTTGTACTCTAATAAAAATCAATTTATACTGTTATTTCAATGTATGATTAATGATACAGTAATTTCATAGTATGTGTACTAAAATAACTCTTAATTGAAAAATTAAACAAATGATATGCAATTCAATGAATAAATATCTTAAGAAAAGTTAACACAAATAGTATTTTACAATAAGAAAACAGTTATTAAAAATAGTTATAAAAATAAGGATAAGATTTATGAATCAATGGTTGCGTTCGGTGACAATGGGACCGATCTTTAAGGTGACGCCGGTTCCCAATTCATGTGTCGTATAAATATGAACCGAACTGTCCCTGAATGCCGTCCTCTTATAGGTCTTGATGTCGGCTATGAATTGTTTAATCATAGACTTGGCCGCGAGTCTCACATCCCGTTCCCTTTTCGCACCCAACCGGCCAGCTCTCAGATCAGTTGCTTTCAATCGATTGTCTCGTTTGGCAGTTGTTTGCAAACGATAACTATGACCACCAGTTGGGATCAGTTTGTGCAGATCCAGAGGTTCTATGACTACACTACACTCGTGTAGAGGTATATCCCATTGTTGTGTATTATGTCTGGCGTTGGAATCGCTATGACTTCGGGTGCGAATCCGATCCGACGATGAATTGGTGTCACTTTGGGAACCATTAGCACTGTTTCTGCCATCGCCGGCAATGGGTTTACGGTTCACTTGGAGTCCATACTTCTTAAACAAGAATCGCAACTGTTTTCCATGACTTTGGACAGAATTCTTGCTTTTGGACTTCGAGGTAGCCATCGATTGGACACCATTTGGAATAGTGTTATCAATGGTGTCATCAATGGTATCATCAATGGTATCATCATTGGTGTCATCATTGGTGTCATCATTGGTGTCATCAGCAAACGTATCGATGATTTCCAAGACTTTGGAAACTAGGAAATGAATGGTAAGAGCGAGTGATTAAAATGAGACACCGATTAATGGTAAGTCTAAGACACTTACTATCAGTTGAATCCAAGTACTCCTCAATGAGATCCGTATTGAGTTCGCATTCAATTTCATTCAAACTATTGTCGTTGTCTTCATCGGTGGTAAAGTTAAGTAATTCATCGATCACTTCGTAATCTGAGAGCACTTCGTCAATGTCTTCGATGTCTTCGATGTCTTCGATGTCTTCGATGTCTTCAATGTCATCGATGTGTTGGTCAAAGTGGTGGACATAATGATCGTGTGACTGGTTGTGACCATTGATGACAACACTGGAGATGAAAGACATGATTACATGGGAAGTGCTAATCAATGGACGCATAAAACAATGCTTTTATGCAACCATTTGATGGACACGTGACTCACCACACGATACACCAGATACAGTGCACTCCCGCTATTGTGGACATAGATTTGTGTCACAATTATTGCCATAATTAGTACACTGTATGTGAAAATGGTATAAAATTATGATCATAAGTATCTAGCAAATATTTTAATGTCCTTTTAATATTTAAATTACAGTTTGAAAAACTTTATTAAATTAACCCTGGGTTCAAATTTAATGTAATTTCAAAACCAATTTGTATTCAACAAAATTAGGAAACATTTTTAAATATTTAAATAAAACAATTTAACATTTAGCTAGCATCGATTTATAGATTACAATAAAATTTTTATATTAATTGTAATTAAAAACACAACCAAATCGTTAGATATTGTAAGCAATCAGTGAACTCAGCATTTGTTGCGAAAGTTTTTCGTTCATTAAATGAAATTCATTTGATTTGCAAATAGTTATCCAATCGTTTGCCGCAAAATCCAAACATATTTTCTGTAATGAATTCAATTCGTGATTAACAGCCGTTTCGTAAACCATACAAATGTTACTCAAATCCAGTATCGATTGCAGGCATTGAGAGCACAGGTCTCTGAGCTCCGGTTCCCTATAAGTGTTGGCCAACTCTAACAGTTGGTTACAATTCTTGAGATTCACTTCCGGTGTCATTGAATACATGTATTGAATGAACGCACGAATCGTTTCATAAGAGTATTGCCTTTGGATGCAAACCTCGGTGTCGGACACCATATGCTTGCGCATCGCTCTCCAGAAGCCATGGTTTCGGATCTTAAGAATCGTTTTTTGACAATAAATCGCTTCCTCTTTGAACGCAAACACCAAATCAAAGTCCGATTGACTGTCGAAGACCTCCAATAAGTGTCTCTGAAATATAATACCCGGAAGAATGTCTTTGTTAGCGTCGGTTAAGAAGTTATTGTCCGACATCTCAAACAACTCTTCGAATGAGTATTTGTGTCCAATATTTGTGTCCATATTTGTCACCAAATGCTTCTCCAATGAACCGCTATTGCGAACAATGGACTCACCGCTGAAGACAATTGTCTCAAAAGTCTTATTAACTCCGGAATACTTGGCGTAAATGTCGTACAGAGTATAACCGGCCGTATATTTGGTAACGTTTTTAGGGAATGACACCCTTTTGTGGTAATAAGTATAGCCCCAAATCCAGCACTTCTTATCCTCTGAGACGGCAATACATAAAGTGTTGTCAAAGTTGGCGATAATATCCGTAAATTTCATATCTTCTGTGATACGTATGAGTGAGTATTGATTGTCGAAACAGCCGTTCCCTATCTGTCCGAAGTCGTTGTGACCACACGTGTAGATGTGTCCGTCGGTTGACAGCAGGAGTGTATGGTTTGGTCCGCACAAAGCCTTCTGAAACCTGATGCCCTGTAAGCCGGGTATCCGTTGCGGGCATTCATTGAACGCCCGCTCTTTAGGTCGTCCGTCACTGAATGTCCGCAAGTCTTGATCCCTGTGTCGACCTAATTGTCCGAAATCGTTGAGACCCCACACGTATACCAGTGCCGTGTGTGTCTGTTCCCACAACTCATGTCCACCACTATTTTGTCGGCCATCTCATGGATCAGTTGTGGCGTAGGGTTAGACTCATACAACCCGTCACCTAACTGTCCCCTATCATTACAACCCCATGAATAGCACTGTCCACTTGTGGTCAGTGCCATGCAGTGACCGAAACCATAGTACAGGTTCTTGAGCCGCAATGCCGACAGATATGTGTTAAGTCGTGGCGTCTGTATGTCTTCATCGGTCACACCTAAACCCAAACACCCGAACCGATTGGCACCCAAACCATACACTTTGTCTTCATTTGTCGAATATATGACTTCCGATCCGTTGAACCCAAACACAACCAACAGTCGTATGGATGTCTTGAGGCCATTGTCGGCCATCAGTGGTTGCAATGGTTTGAAGTGTTTGATGACAATTAACTGATCCATTGGTGTATTGCTTATGAGACTAATGTCTCTTTAATGATAATTATGGCAACACTTGCGGTCAATGTATTGAATCAACGCTTTGTTTGTATGCCATGTGTTTGTCACGTGACTTATTGGAGTCAAAAAAAATAAGCTTGTTCATTTTGTAATTATCATAATGGAAATCTTATGTACCAGTTCAATAATAAAATATTAAATTTTAATTTTATCCACGTACAATTCTTTAAATCTTAGAACTATTAGCCGATTACTAATAGTTTTAATTAATTAATTAATGATCTAGTTTAAGTTAGCATTTAAGTTAGTATTCATAGCTACAAATGTTTTCTGGGTAAATTTCCTAGATTAATTTTCATATAATTAATTCCAGAAATATAAAACTTGTATTCATGTAAAATGAAATAATAATCTTGCAACATTTATAAATGTTTATAGAAGATTAATAATCTACTTTAATTTTAACCCCACACATTTCATAAGAATTAAATCTATGCTTAAAAATACCCTGTTAAAAATAATACAATTCAATGGATTTATAAAACTTTTGATGAACCTTGGCGCTTTTATTTTCAAACGTGTTTTTAGGTCAAAAGTATTGCCCAATAGATACCAATACAACGTGTAGTATAATAAAGGCCTAACACTGCCCACAAATTGCGGATAATACGAGCCCTTTTCAATAACAACGACATAAACACTCTCTCAAAACGTGTTTGTATTGATATTTTGCTAAAAATAAATAAATTTAATTAAAAACTAAATAATTATAATAAATACTGTTTTTGTGTAAAAATGATTTGTTTATAACATTTATTACCATAATATATAGCCATAGAAATCAATTTTTCTAATCAAATGTCTATTAAAACAATGATTTTTAGCTCAAAACTACTAAATATATGTCAATTTCACACAAATATAATGAAAACAAAACTCATTAATTGTAATCAAAGTAAACACCTTGTTAAGTTTTACTCCAACTCTAGTAATAATAGTAATAATAATAGTTATAATAATAATAATAATAACGATAACAGCGGTGGTAGTGATGGACACAACTATTGGTCCGGTTTTGATGTCTTAAGACCGGAGCCGTCGATGTCTGCGACGGGCGGTCACCGCAAGACTGGCGACCATCTGTTCATCCAATCGTTGTATAAGTTTCAAGACTCGGATGACTCGACACTGAGGCTAATGTCCGATCCGTTAGCCGCCGATGAGATGTCTTCGACGACCGGCGAGATTGTGGACCAACTGTACAGACAATCGCAGCACTGGTTTAACCACAACAACAGCGGCGATGATAGTAATGATGGCAGTAATGGTGACCACCGGAGGGACGACTGGTTTGACGTACTCTCCAAAGCGGAACAAGTGGTGAAATATCCGACAAGTTTTCTGAACCTCCGGTTCCTCCTGAAGGATGAGATCAGTTACTTAGCCATCCATTTGAAGCGATTGATTGATACGAAACACCCGTTACTCCAGACGGCAAAGTATACCACCATTTGGTGGTGATTTTGGTCTAACCCTATGTCTTGTAATCCATAGATCGATACTAAGTGCGAATCAACAGATCCGTGGTTTAGTGGTACTCCTGGTGTCAAAGGCCTACTCGTATCCCAAACACATTATAGATAATTACGATTCGGAGACCAATCGGTTGCAACTCTTAACCAATTGTCAGCGAAAGTTGGCTGAGATTACAGATATGGTTCACGTGTCGCAGGTCTTACACCGAGGGGTTGTCGATCTGTCCATTAGTTCCAGCGCTGATGATGGCATCGATGCTAAACT
>CAJPVJ010000142.1:0-33172 GCA_905397405.1 Oppiella nova
AAGCCATTCCAGAGATATTTAAATTATAGTCAGAAACAACATTTCTATACACCCCAATAATTGTTAATACATTATTTATATATGTAAACATAGATGATTATAATTTTGAATTATAATTAATACTTACATAAAACTGGTAAAATGTTTGATAGTTTTACCCAAAAATGTCAACTCCAATATATGTACTTGCGCATGTGTATTATTTAAGGTAAAAAAGCAATATTTTTGAACAGATTTCTATATAAAACTAAAAATATTACTCGATTTACATTAATATTATTGAATATTAAATATTATTATAAAATTATTGACAGCAACTTAATAAATACTAAAAATAAGCAAAACATTTAATATAATTTTATTTTTAAGTTACAATATTGCAACAACATACCACGAAAAGTTGCTTATAGATGCAGATTTAACACATACGTAATATCAATTATAACTAAATAAATCACATTTATTAAATATAAAAATAATGAAACAATTATTTCTATATAGTAAAGTATACAATATTAATATTACTTTTATTTAACTATCATACTTTATGCCAATTGTGCATGTTAGTATTTTACATATTATATATACTATAATACTTGTAATCACCAAGTGCTATTTAAAACCCTTTCTTTCGTTAGTATTTATGGTAGCAATTGATATATTATTTAGATAATAATACATGAAAACCCGGTGTATAGTGTATAATAAAAATATATACATGTGCCCCTCGTAATACTTGTTAAATTGCTAGACAATGTATGAATTATTAGTTCATTAATATTAAAAGTTATTATCTTTATTAATTTTTTTTTGTTTATTTTTATTAATATTAGGGTTTGTTACCATTATGTCAAATTTATTATTTAGTTAAAAATTATTATAGATTATAATATAATCATTCTGTAATAGTTAATAAACTTTATGTTGCAAATAATATTCCCACTTAAGTATTTTGCTTTCACAATAAATAATTGCCTTGTTATATTTATTATAAGTATCATCATTTATACATGGATCACAATTAATAGCTTGGTGCAATAGCTTTACTTCTATTCTCAAGTTAATGGCGCTCAATTCAATTTGCCTATCACCATTATTTGACATAGCTTGTACCCGGGTATCAATCGACTTTAGCATGTCCAAACACCGGTTGCTTAATGTGTCTCGGTATATTTCATTGTTGTCTGGCTTAAATACATTTGATAGTGTGTCATCAGTGGGGATATCTACATTATAAATAATTAAAATATTTAATCATGTTAGTTTATAAAGTGAATTTTCAAAAATGATAATTAAAATAATTATTACCTTGCTCATTTTTGTGAAGTTTTACCCTGTCACGTGCCCACTTTTCCAATTTCTCAACACATGTCACTATTGGATGCCACTTGCCATGATCTTGACCAGAGTGTGCAAGGTCAATTATAACATCGTGAATGTCGTGATCCAAGTGTTCAACTTGATTTCGAACTCGATTTAATACAGCTATTTCACGAACTCTATCTTGCTCATTTAACTCATTGATTCTGTTACTATCTTGATCAATAATATTTATTACATTTTCACACCGGGCACTTAATCGTGCATATAAATTTTGTGAAAATATTTTGAACAAGTTAACAATATTGATAAGTACAGGTAGGTACACTAGAATAGGTAGGCAAATTAATAGTAAACTTAATCCACCATACTTAAATGCGGTAACTACCCCGAATATTTGAAAATATGAAATATAAACTAAGTATGGTAATAATAAGAAAGGTGAATTAATATAACAGCCTATCGCACCGAAAACGCTGGCACCCGTACCTAAGGAATGGGCCACGGTATAAAAATCACGCCACCCTTGCCGGTCCTTAGGCTTAAAATCAGAAAATTCACTGTTTTTAGCTACTAATATTAGCAAGGGACATATTATAGTGCTAATAACACATACAAGGCAGCAATACTTTCCCAGGTATTTATAAAATACAGAGTTTTTGGGTTGATTATCCATAATTATTAATTAAACTAGCTATTTGATAAATATATTAAACCACTAGCAACAATCTAAGAAGATTATTTATATTTTAATATAACTTTAAATTAAAATTAAATATTTTATAAAAATGATAAAATGTTGGTAAAATATATTATACACAAAATGTGTAAACATTTCAAATGTCAACTAAAATATGTACTAGCGCATGTGTATTATTAAGGTTATAAAATTTAATATTAATTATTTTTAGCACAGAATTCTGTATATGATTTGTTTGTTATTTATATTAAATGCCAAAAATAGTACTAAATGTATATTAAATTATTAATATTAAATGTTATTATGAAATTATTGACAACATAATAATAAATACTAAAAATACTCATGACATTTAATATAACCTATTTATATTTTAATTTAATGCTACTAGAATATAAAATAATATATTATGTAACATTATGCTTTGAAAATTAAAACACATATTTTTAATGTATACACTATTGAGAATTTATTACAAAGTATAATTGATAATTAAATAAAATATGGTAATATTTAATAATAGCATCTAGTAAGACATTTTTATTCTGTTGCCTCATATACTAAATCCTTTATCATTTCAAAACTAAACCTTGCTGATAATCCAAAATACCCGCTTATTACAGCATAATACCATGCTAAAGAGCCCATAGTAGCAGTTTTACAACAAACAATTGCAATTATAGCTAGATAAATCCAATACGGCAAATATAATAATAAATATGGCGACATTATAACATAAATACTTAATATGGAAACAATTATTCCTATACTAAAGCCTACAATATAAATATTATTTGTTCCTAGATACTCTATGCCAATTGTACAAGTTAGTATAATACATATTATAAGTACTATAACACTGGTGGTCACCGAGTACCATTTAAGACACGGTATGCATTTTCTCTCATAAGTGTTTAAGGTAATATTTGATAGATCATCTAGGTAATAAATAATAAATATTAGTTATAAACTAAAATCATGTATATTCAATATTTTAAATTAAAAATAAATAAATATACTCATTGTAATATTTTGTGAATTACTAGGCTGTGTATTAATTAATGGTTCATTATTTAAATTATTTATTATGATTAAATTGTTAGTAGATAATTCTTGGTTATTTTTATTATTATTATTGTTGTTTGTGAAAGTAGTGTCAAATTCATTATCTAGTAAGAAATTAATATTAAACTACGTTAAATATTAATTTTAAAAAATATTTACCTTGTGCTAAATTTTCCCAATTATTAATTAAGTCAAAACATCTGTTTATTTCAATTGAACCTGGATCACTTAACTCGGATAGTGATTGTATACATTTAATTTAATAATTTAAATATTATATTTTATCAAATATTAATTAGTAAGTTACTCTAATAATAAACTTACCATGTTCCACTTTCCAATTACTTGCCCATTTTTCAATATAATTAACACGTGATATAAATTTATTATGCTGTTTACTTTCAATGTTTACTTCACGAATGTCATGCTGTAATTGCTCAATTTGTGTGCGCACATAATTTAACTGGGTAACTCCTAAACGTCTATCACTTTCATTCAACTCATTAACCCTATTACTATCTTGGTCAATAAATGTTAGCACATTAGAGCATCGGGATTCTAAGTGTTCAAGCATGTTTAAATTGTTTTGATATTGTTAACGTATTTAATATACATTCACTACAATTTTTAAATAACACTATCGTAAAATGCGCTATGTCAATTTATAAAGGTAACACAAACAATAAGATTATTTATATATTTATTGATTGCTTACATTTTTTGATTGTTTATTATATGTATTCACAACATAAATTAATGATTTATTTATTAATTTACTTATGTTTTAACAAACTGTATTATTATTATTCACTAAATAATTAATTTTAATATTAATTTACAAAATAGTTTTGATATAATTTTAAAAATACATATTATAAATAATCTAAATCTAATAATATTTTTAACATTAATTGAGAATATTCTTATAATAAAAATTTTATTCATTAATATAAACTTTTTGAATGTTACATTAAATAATCAATACTTATTTGTACATGCGCTTTATTCAAACATGTTATATCATGTAGGTTGCATAAATAATAAGTGTATTTTGAGTGTATTTGTTACAAATTATATTGATAATGAGCTACGATGCACATTCCTATTAATCCGGGCCACACTAACAGTTACAATTCAGTTAAAATATTGTACATATTACTAAATTTGTTACAACGCTAGTTTTTATTGTCTCATTATAAACTTAAGTGATTTAAAATGAATTTTTAATTAAAGTGTAAATAGTATTCTAAAATAATTTATTAGCCAATCATAAATACAAAATTTATGAATAATATAATGTATATCCTTGATTTGTTTAGCATAGATCTTTGTGCCAACACATATGATTAAAAATTAATTTACACTTTAATACATTAATACCCTGTTAAAGTGACTATAAAGTTTATAATGATAAAGTAAAAACTAGTGTTGCGACTAATATAATAAAATGNATTGGGTTGGGCTTTAATAATGTTTTCATTTATACTTTATATGACTGCTAGTGTTAATTATGAAGCTAAGAAAACATATAAATTAACAAACACTTATGTTAGTTCAAAATAAAAAACAACTTTACAACAATGTTAAGGATCATTATGTTTCATATTTAATGTAAAGTTAAATTCCATTTATATCCATTGTAACATACGGCACGTTTAGATAATTAATAATGATCATTATGTTAAATAATAAATTCGATATTTTTAATTTAATTTAATTAATTTGATCTATACATACATACCTGTGCTGGGAATGTAAAGCCAGGATTATGAATTGCATATGAATTTAAAGATGTTTTATTGCGAGTAAAGTATAAAAGTTAAAATGAAAAATCTTTAAATTCATATTCAATCCATAATCCAGGGTTTGTTTCGAGAAAAGGAAAGGTATGAAAAATGGAAAAACTATATTTTTGGATTATTATTTTTATTTGATCTAGTTTACGAGTAAATTACAATGTAAAAACTTTAAACAATGTTTGAAATACATGAGATATATGTTTAACATTTTTCATTTAATGTTGTAATGAAAATAAAATATTTAATTTAATTAAATTAATTTAAATATTTAATATGAATAATATAATATGGAATTTAATAAAAAAATATTATAATATAATATCATAAGTTAACAACATATTTAACTTAAATGTTATGTAAATCTAATTTACCTAACAAATAAAATATATAATTTTTTTAAAAAATTATATAAATTTTACTATTTATGTATAAATATGCTTGATCAAAATCATAAATTGCCGACTAAATTAATTACACAAACTGCAGCATCACAATTATATAAAATTGGCATTTTTATTAACCATGATCATATTATTAATAAGAGTTATATTTATAATCCATATGTAATTCAAGCGATTCAGTGGTTGTTTGTTATCAAAACTATTATTGCATTTATTGTACCTGATAAATGGCAAATTACCTTTATCATGTTTGGCAGCTTCTCATACCTTATGAAAACTGTAAAACTGTTTGATATAATGTTAATGTTATTCACATTAGTAACCGGGGTAAATCATATCATATTTTTCTACACCTATAAACTTGGCATAAAACCTACATTTATGAACATTTTCGATATGCTGTCCGGGAAGGTATGTCCAGTAGATGTTGGACTTACAGACACTGATTTTATACAATTATTTGCTAAGAGATCGCAAAATATTTTTAAAGTATGTCACTTTATAACTGATAAGACAATCATATTGACCACAATATTCTGGTCCACTTTATATCTCAAGAATTGTACTATAGTTGAGATGATATGCTATGGCATACCAAATGTCATTCATTCATCCCTAGCCATTGCCAATAACTTAAACCTAAATGTATGGCTTTTGGTTTACTTATATCTCACGTGTTATTGTCTTAAATACAAAATTCATGTAATCAATGGACAAGGTATATATAAATCAAAACATTACTGCAAACTACATCTCATGCAATGTATGCGTTCATTGACTTCAATATACGCTGAGATTAATGACCTACGATGCACATTCATATTAATCCGGGCCACACTAACAGTTACAATTCAGTTAAAATATTGTACATATTACTAAATTTGTTACAACGCTAGTTTTTATTGTCTCATTATAAACTTAAGTGATTTAAAATGAATTTTTAATTAAAGTGTAAATAGTATTCTAAAATAATTTATTAGCCAATCATAAATACAAAATTTATGAATAATATAATGTATATCCTTGATTTGTTTAGCATAGATCTTTGTGCCAACACATATGATTAAAAATTAATTTACACTTTAATACATTAATACCCTGTTAAAGTGACTATAAAGTTTATAATGATAAAGTAAAAACTAGTGTTGCGACTAATATAATAAAATGCCAAAGTTGTTTAAACACTATTGTGGCCCCAAATGGCTCGAGTGTGCATCGAAGATAATGAGGGTTACTGTTGCTGATAACTTGATTGTTTAAATGTTTTTAAAAATTAAACATTTAATTGAAAATTAAATTATCAATGTTAGTGCATTTTGTAAACTATAATTTTATAACAGCGTTTCATTTTAAACAGTTTATTCTGTCTGATTAACTTATTATATAAAATTTAATTAACTTATAGTGTTATAATAATTTAGTAATTTACTTTTTAAATCAATAATTTAATTATTATATACTTTTAAACTGTATATTTTTTTTGTAATCATACAAAATGTTAGTATATTATTTATTGATTTCTATATTTATTTTGTCTACCAGTGCTAAAGAGTTTTCTATTGTGTTTAATAAAAATAATAATGAAATTAATTATAATTTTAATGAAATTCATGCGTTCAACAAAAATCCGGCAAAAGTGTACTGGGTTGATTATAAGATTAAAAGTTTTGACATAAATATGCGCAAGCAATATATGGTCTGGAACAGTGAATATAATTCCCGTTATAACATATATCCGACATTTATTGCCAAATTTAACACGTTAACTGATCTTGTTTGCAATAAAACCAAGCTGGATATAATAAAACAATGGACGATTGATGATCAGTAAGGTCGGATTATGCACATGGCTATCGACTGGATACACGATTTAATATTCTATTTTAATGATACAAATATTAATGCGATCCACGCGGACAACCCTGTAGTGAGCTACCCGGTGACTCATAATCAGTATAAAAAATATCAACGTAATGTTATTTGGGGAAATGACCTAGATTATACACTATACACGGGTCAAATTGTGGTCAACCCTTTCGAGGGATTTATAGTGTGGTCCGAGTATTACAAATACAACGGAACGGGAGTTATCAGGAAATGTAGTCACGACGGGTCCGATCATAAAATACTAGTCTATCGTGATGTAAGAGCACCAGTATGTGTAGCAATAAATTACCATATTGAGAAAATTTTGTGGATCGACAATGAGCTTAATTCGTTATCGTCTATCGACTACTTCGGAAATAATAGGAAAACGTTAAAAGTTTCGAAACTACTGTTCAGTGATTGCCAGACAATGGATGTGTTTAACGGTTCAATATACTGGTCGACCTTTAAAGGGAACGACATCTATATGATTGTTTCGTATGCTTATAATATGGAGGTTACCATAGAAACAACTGGTGGACAAACGGGTATTTATATGCATAATAATAAGATATTTTGACATGTCAATTATTTAGTTTTATGTGTTAAATAATAATTATTTTTATTTTTGATCTAGATGTTTAAAAATTATTATAATTCTTTATTTATAATTTTTAAAATTTTTAAATTTTATTAATTAGCAACATGGTATGTTTAGACATGTAATAAAAATTAAACTGGTTAGAATTACACTTTTAAAAATAAATATATAAATAATTGCCAAGTAACAAATATTTTTAAAAATCCCCTTTTGCTTAGGTATCGTAAAAATTATTGATCCTACTAAACAACATCAAGGTAATAATTACTGTCTAAACAACACGTGCGAGCACATGTGCGTCCCAAACGGAAAACACGGCTACCGGTGCCTATGTTCACCCATTGAGACTATGGGTCCCTGTAGTGCACCCGACATTAACATACCGTCACCTCCAGGCATACCACATATGACACAAAACACGACCGCATTATTGGCTTTGATGTCAAGCGCTGACCCGTTATTACTGTTTACGTCCGACAAAAGGGATGTAAGACTCGCCAAACTGCCCGTCAATGTCAATGACTCCATAAATTACGTCGACTCAGACTTTCTACAAACAAGCAATCAGTTTATGTATGACCTGGGTTATAGTCTACATGGAAATTATATGATAACCATTAGGTCGCGATCAAGATTTTCATTAAATGTCGAGCCAATTGTGGACTACCAGCCCAATGACCCTGGCATAACTCGTGATAAATATGGTATTTATTATATTAAACCAGATAGCAAGTCATTGGCATTGGATTGGGTCCATAATATACTGTACCTCCCGGTGTGCGATACAAAATGTAATCAAAAGGGTATATATGCCATAAATATAACGGCTCCCATAAAACGCCTGTTCCCAGTGGTTATGAGAAATGATTGTCGTATCCAAGATATACGTGTGGATCCATTGGAGTCAATACTAATATGGAGTGAATATTATATGATCCGAATTCTCATGATAGTCCTAGATATAAAAGTAATATTTATAGGTAATTGTAGTAAGATGATAATAATAAAAATATTTTTTAAAGTTGAATTTATTATACTAGGTTAAAATACTAGTAAATTCAGAGTATGTTAAGCGAAACACCATGAATATCGATATAAATACAAAACCGATTTATTGGATTAGCAAGCAAGACTCGAATGACATGGATCTACTTTATTTTAGAAACTACATTGGTGATATCAACGATCAAGTAATATCCGTAAAGTGTCAATTAAGCATGGGCTATATTAGTGACACAGATATATACGGTGATTATTTATATTGGTCGGGTGATAAAAACAAACAAAATATTTATCGAGTAAATTACAACGGTAATATTTAATTTTTTAAAACATAAATTACGTTGGTTAATTATGTTTTCCAAATTAGATTCTTTAAATAAAACACCGGAAGTGGAACTGGTTTTGGAATCATCGGTTCAAATAAGGTCATTCAAAATTGTCCATAAATCACGTCAACCTACCGGTGCCAATAAATGTGTAGTTATGTCGCACGAATGGTCGAAAATATGTCTGCCCTCTAGCGATAGTCACAGGAACTACACTTTAATTGATATACAAACCGACAGGTGTAGTAGTTTTATTCAGGATAATACTGTGACAACTCCTATACCTCCAGTTCCCACAACTAGTGTTGCTACCACTAGTAAAACACCAGTTAGTGTGCTGGATAATAAATCTAAATTACTGTGGGTATGGGCAAATAAAGTTATATATTATAGTCAGGTATTAGAGAATTTAACAAATAATAACTATATTAAAGCAAATTACCTTGTTCAAAGTCACGAATGGATTAGTGACCTAGATTATAATTATAAAGAAAATTATATGATCTGGCTACAAAACAGCACCGACAACGAGTTTTCATTATTTGTTGGTCCCATTGATAAGACTAAAGCATCGAGATATAAGTATGGTGACCAGGTTATTAATTTAAATTAATTGTTATTTAAAATAAGAATCCTTATTTATTTTAGTTTAACTCAAAACTATATAACCAAGACACAAAAATCCGTACATTTAACTTACGATTGGATACACGACCTAGTTTACCTTTCTGTTTCTAATGGCATACTAGTGATATCTATTGGTAATTTTATTTATGACTATCAAGTGGTCACTCATAATGAAACCCAAGGAGGTGTGGCTATTGATCCGGTAGAGGGAGTCCTAGTTTGGTCTCACTGGCGACATAACTCGCGATTTAATCATTACCGAGGTACTATTATGAGTGCTAATCAGGATGGGTCACAAATACAGGTCATTTAAATTTAAATGTTAACACATTTTAAAAACTAAATATAATATGTGGTCACCCTATTTACAGGTACTATA
This sequence comes from Oppiella nova, assembly GCA_905397405.1. NCBI lineage: Eukaryota > Metazoa > Arthropoda > Arachnida > Sarcoptiformes > Oppiidae > Oppiella > Oppiella nova. Next base: position 10,087 of record CAJPVJ010000142.1, read on the forward strand.
TGACGATACGAGAACTCCTACTACGCTAACACTCAACATAAATGATCAAGTTGTTTATTGGATTGACACAAATTACTTTACGCTAAATTCGATCAACTATTCCGGAGATAATTATAGGGAACTCCTAATAAGTCGTCCAGTATTTGGTTCCGCATTTTCGATGGATATAATCGGAAAACACATTTATTGGACCCAATCTGGACGGGAGATATACTGGACAGATGGCAACTCTACCAAATCATTTTTATCATGGTCATCCACTATCGGGAGCATAAAGGTGCTGGATATTAATAAACAAATTAATGGTCATAATAGATGTATAAATCATAACTGTTCACAACTCTTCCTACCGGTCCAAAAGACCTACCGGTGCATAGGCACTGAAATTAAGGGAACTGTATTTTTATATTCAAATGCTACGCTGAATAATGCTAATTATGTGAATGAGGGCCTAATCTCAATAATTATCATGATAATTATTAATATAATGTTATTTTAAAAATATAAATGGCAAGATTATAAAAATTGTCGAGCCTGAATATAATAAATTTCTAAATAAAATTAAAATTTGTGAAGGTAAAAATCAAAATTTTATTATATTTAATAAAATAAACATTTGTGATACATGCTAAATAAAATGTATAAAATCAATGTTACGAGCATTTAAATTCACTTTGTATAATTAATTTTAAACATTATCTTAACTACAAATGCGTATATTTAGATTAATTTTGTAAAATGTTTTATAAAGTGTAACTAAAAAGTAATTTGAAATTTATTTTACATTTACCGTCTGTACGTTTACGTTCAAAAAAGTTAAAACTAAATTACTTTAAGTTAAATTCAATTGAGGCCAACAATGAATAAAATAACTATAATCTGGTTCAGCGTGGTCACATGTATACTTGCGGGTAATAAACTCAAAGATAACTATAACCTATATTGAACATTGTCAATTTAATCTTGACAATTTAATTAATAAAAATCTATTTCTCTAATTGAACTGTAAATACACAAAACTAATAATTATTGAAATTATTTTAGCACTATGTCCGCTTAAGCCGTAATCTATTATAAAATATAGCCAGGCAACATGTAATACTATAATGCTGTCTGTCTAGAAATACATCAATCTGATGGCCAATCACCAGCACCTGGTCAGGCACCGGGTGCCTCAATATTCACTGGGGCTGATGCCGTTGATGATGATGCTCAAAATGGTGGTGACCGCGTGGTTGTCAATATTAACACTGGCGGTGTTCGGGGTAAAGGTGTTAACGGTGGCAATGCTGCCGATATTGTTGTTAATGTTAATGCTGACGAAACTGGTGGTGGCGGTGCTGATGACAGTGATAAAACACTGCCACCTGATGATGATGTCTATGCCAATGGGGATAAAATGTTAAAGTGGTGGAACCGAAGGCGTCCGGTGAGACGACAGGTGACAGGAGGGGGAAATCAACAGTATATAAATCATAACACGCCACAGAGATGCTCAACGGGACCGGGACAGTTCCCTGTAAAGGGATCGAAAAAGGGATAGGGAAGTAGAAAAAAGGAAAGTTGGGTCAACATTGCATTAAATAGCTAATGCGTGTTAATTATATTAAATAAAAAGTTTTATTCAAATAAAATGTGTTAAAGAATACAATGTGCTTTAAACTAAATAGGTCAATTTGTTTACTTATAGTAATATCATTGACATAAGTATCATCATACCCTTTTACGTGGGCTAGTCCCCGGTCGCCACTATCGCTATCTTGCGGGAAATATTAAATTTACCCGGGGATAAGATGATCTTATCCCCGAAAACACTACACAGCGGTAGATCACTGTTTCTGGTCAGAAAGCTCACGGTCTCAACACTGACTGCCACTATACCCCGTCACACCGGTATAACAGTCTCACACCTATAAATACCGTTAGAAGTGAATTGAATTACCAGAAACAAACATGCATTGTTCACCTGATTACAAACATTTTATTATTTTTACATATTTCCGAATTAGTAATCAATTGTAATAAGATTGCAATTAAGTTTAATTATCTATGATTTCAACATCGGATTCATCGTCTGTGTCTTCTGTGTCTGTAATACCAGTCTCTTCATTGCTGTCCTCTTCTGGGATCTGGTTTTCAATGATAATATTTATTAATTTATGGTGTAGTTTGTCGTCATCTCTTTTGACTCCCAAATTGCAATAAATGAAACTCTTCTCAATTAAGCTGCGGTCGACTTCATTTCATGCGTTCAGACAGAATTCCGCTACTTTTGAATACGAAATTCTCTTTGGGTTTCCTCCTTTGGTGTAGTCTTTATCCGTCAATTCACTATCCATCCATTGGGTCCAAAACTTCTTGACTTTGGCTTTTATACTTCTATTCCAGCTCAGATCGGCCGGTTGGAGCAACGGTGTCATACCACCGGGTATGACTGCAGATGTGTGTCAAATTGGTTAAACAATAGTTGTTTTACTGTAACAGAGAGATGAAGTGTGGCTGAATCCCAAGTCAAGAGTGTCCGACAATCCCGTGGATCTTGACGATTAGTGTGAGTGTTAAGGAACAGACGCCCTGGCCTTTTACCGTATGTGGTATTAATCCAGTTTTCTAAGACAGGTGTTGTTACTGATCCTTTAGTTGCGACATATATATCTATGCCATTAGGAAACTTCTCATTGGGAATCTTTGTTAAATTCTTGAAAATGATTGCCGGCCGCACTTTTCTCCCTTTATTATCGGCACAGACCATTAACGTAAACCGCATCTTTCCATAGCCAGTGGTCTTCATTTTAACCGTATCGGCGCCCCTTTGTTCATATGTCCGCAAATTTGGAGAGTCGAAGTACATGGGGACCTCATCCATGTTTATGATAAGTTGGAGTCTTGAAGGGTCCGCTTTTCTCTAATTATCAATAAATTCAAAGTAATTTAGTGCTAAAGTTCGGGCATTTTCGGGAATTTTTTGTCCCACACTCGTCGCCATTCTTGAAATCATATTATTCCGTTCAAGATATCCCTGAAGCCATCCAGAACTACCTTTGAACGCTGGCAAATGTGTATCTTTTTGTTTCAGTTCTTTATACACATCGATTGCCTTATCCATCAAGTCTTGTCCACTAACAAATAATGATTTATCTCTTCTCTGTTTATGAAATTCAAGAACTTTCTCATCGACTTCTGGTATTAAAGGTATTCGCGAATATTGAAGGGTTCTTCGCTTTGCGATTGACATCAATCGATTGCTAGCCATTGCTTTGTGGTCGTCGTATTTGGTAATCCACTCCTTAATAGTCTTGAGGTCCACACCATAGCGTTTGGCGGTAATGCCTGCATTAGATCCTCCCTCATTAATATACCACTCGACACCTTCTATCTTCGTCTCGATAGTATATGACTTCCGCTTTGTTTTGCGTTTTGCAATTGAAGTGTTGAGTGGTTGGTTTCTTTCAATGTCTTTGTTATGAATTTTATCATATGATGACACGTTGACCACCTTTTCAATAACTGTTGTCTTTTTAATCGGTGTTTTAGTTTCATTGCTATTAACCTCTTTGTCTACTAAACAAATGTCTTCATTGGTGTCCATCACTTGAGATACTAATTTGTCACACATTTATAATGATTACATTTAATAAGACAGACAGGTGTTACCGTATAAATACTATATGAAACACACATTTAAAAATCTTTTTTAGTGTTTAAAACTTTTTAGTTACACTTTTAGTCGCATATATTAGCTGACAGATGTCGCTAAATTTGACAGGGGATAATATGATCTTATCCCCGGGCAAAATAGTACTATTTTCTACCGTTAGAGTCGGGGATTAGCCCACGTAAAAGGGTAATAATTTAATGCCAATTGAAAGACTATGTCTTAACACTTTGTATAGGGCGACACCAGCGCCAACGGAATGGAAGATAACTAGAGTACCTCCAGTTCCACCGGCACTCCAGCTCCACCCGCTCCACCCTATATGAAAGGCTATGTCTTAACACTGCCCTCCCCACCCTTCCCTTCCCTTCTATCCTGCCCCTCCCCTTATCGCCAATCACTTACTTACTAAACTAAATAATTATACCAATTAGACAGATAAATGGTTTAAAATTCAACTTATCTCTCTCATCCCTCCCTTCATTCCCTTCCCTATAATTTATGAAATTATAATCGATTTAATAATCGTTTAAATGTTAAAGTGGGTTTCTATAGCACTGCTTGCAATCCTTGCTTTATATTACATTTTCCGTCTGGACTTTCACTTAAAAATGAAAACTAAATTACTTTAAATTAAACTAAAATAAAATTAACATGACTAAATTAACTATAATCTCGGTCATACTGGTACTATCAAGTAAGCACAATATATACTAAATGTATCCTGTACAAATACCTTATTAAATCTTGTTAATTTAATTATCACAAACTTTTTAAGTTATGAAATTAAAATTTACAAACTAACAACTACAACGTACTCTAATATAAAATATAGCAAGGTGGTAAGTAATAATTTTACTGTCTAATTTCCAGAAATACATTCATCTTATGGTCAGTCACCACCATTTGGTCAGGCACAATCTGCCACAATGTACAGCGGTATTAACACTACTGTACCGCCATTAATGCCTAATATGGCCGTAGGTGGTGGTGCTGTTACTACTGGTCCTAGTGATACTCATGATGCTAGAAATACTGGTGCTGTTACAACGCTTATTGTTGGTGTAACTGGTGGTCCTACGGGAAATAATAGTGGCGCTGGCGGTGGTGCTACTGGTAGTGCTCCGAGTGGTGTCATAAATACTACTGATGGTGGACCCGGTGGATCTGGAGGTGCTGTTATCAATGCTGCTCACGAGGGAACTGGTGGTGCTTATCACTGGAGGACTGATAGTGATAATGGATTACTGCCTGTTGACTTTGACGATGGTAATGATAAACCTTTGCATGCGTATGGCGGTCATGATGGTAACGGCTTTAATGATGATGGTCGTGTTGTCGTTGACATTAATATTGGTGGTGATAACGGCGCTGATGGTTCAATAAATGCTGATAATGATGGCGATATTGTTGTTAATATTAATGTTGACAAAACTGACGTTGCTGATGATAGTGATAAAACATTGCAGCCCTATGACAGTGTTGATGATAGTGGCGATAAAATGTTAAAGTTTTGGGGTCTAAGGCGTCCTATGAGGAGAAGGGGATTGTTATGGCAAATGAGAAATAGGAACAGAAAAGAAGATGATTCAGAAGATGACGCAGAAAATGATCCTGGTAATGAACCGGAAGATGATAAGGATAAAGAAAAAGAAAAGAAGGAAAAGGAAACGGAAAAGAAGATAAAGGAAATGGAAAAGAAGGTAAAAGAAAATGAAAAGAAGGAAAAGGATAAGAAAGATAAGGATAAGAAGGAAAAAGAAAAGAAGGAGAAAGACAAGAAAAAGAATTCGAAATGTAAATGATATGACCTGCTAACTATTCACGACAATCATAACCACTCAATTTATATTCGTCCTCGATGTCTCCAACTTAAAGCCAATCAATCAATCAGCGTAAAATTGAATTGCGTTTAAACGGAAAAGAAGATAAAGGAAATGGAAAAGAAGGTAAAAGAAAATGAAAAGAAGGAAAAGGATAAGAAAGATAAGGATAAGAAGGAAAAAGAAAAGAAGGAGAAAGACAAGAAAAAGAATTCGAAAAATGGTAAATGAACATCAAAGAAACTGTTGTAAATTGCTAAATCCAAAATATTTCAGAAAGAGTATAAAAATTAAGTTTCGAAGTACTAAAATAATTAATTTTTCAAATATTAAAAAATATTATTTCATAAAAAACGCAATTCAATTTTACGCTGATTGATTGATTGGCTTTAAGTTGGAGACATCGAGGACGAATATAAATTGAGTGGTTATGATTGTCGTGAATAGTTAGCAGGTCATATCATTTACATTTCGAATTGACTAAAATTGGCGAATGTAATAAATTAGCTTGTTAAATTCACTTTCAATTATTGCTGGCATCCTCATTTTGTCATTGAAATAATATAAGATTTAGTTGTATACAATGTTATATTAATATTTTGTGTTTATATATCGGTAATCGTTTTTGGAATTATGTTTCCAACTTAGACATTAAAAGTAACATTAGAAATGACCAAGATAGAGACATTTAGACATTTTCGTTAACTATAACAAAATTACTGAAAATTATAAAAACTAATATATTTCATATAAAATGTTTAGTAAATTTTCAGACTTATATAACATATGACCAGGGTCACTTTAAAAATTGAATTCATATACAAAATTATCAACCATTCGTCTAGATACAAGATTATAACCACTGGATTACTGTGCGATTAGCCAGTCAAAAGGCATAATCGACAAACCATTGTATAATAGTTATGCCAAGATCTGTAGGTTTATTTTGAAATACTAATAAAATTATAATTTTTGAATGTAAAAAATTAAACAGATAATCTTATCTAATAGATTTATTTAAACTGTAATTACCAAGTATCGCATAAATTAATATAAAATACTAAATATGAAGCAATAAAATACACATAAAATACATGATTCCCTTAAGTGCTATGTTTTTGTAACACATTGTTTAAGGAAATCATTTGAAAAGTTGTATCAAAACTCAATGACTCTATTGATGTGTACGTCTACGGGTGTCTCGACTACCGCTAGTGTTGCCAATACACACACCCTCTCACGAGTTGTCCCATAAAAAGTCAATTAAAAGTATTTTTGTCTAATAACTAATAATTGAATACATAGTACATTGTTGAAATTAAATTTATGATAATCTTTAAAAGTTAATTAGTAAAAATAATATGACAAACTTAAAAGGTAAAATTAATTAACAATAAAAATTTAGTGAATTTTTATATTTAATTTTCCGTCTGGACTTTCATTTTGAAAAAAGTAACAACTAAATTACTTATAATTAAATTAAAATGAAACAAACATGATTAAATTAACTATAATCTTGTTCACCGTGGTCATACTGGTACAGTCAGGTAAGCACGCTATTAAACTAATTGATGCTGAACAATTGCCTTATTTAATTTTGTTAATTTAATTAATATAATCTTTTTGTATTATGAAATTAAAATTTTCAATTAACAACCCCTAGATACTTTATTACAAATTATATCAAGGTTATTAGTGCTAATTTTACTGTTAATTTCCAGAAATACATTCTGGTCATGGTCATTTGCCACCATTTGATCAGGCAACATTTGCCACAATCTACAGCGGTATGAGTACTACTATACCGCCATTGGATATTAATATGGCGGTAGGTGGTGGTGCATTTACTGGTTGGCCTGGGGGTACACGTGATGCTAATAATACTGGTGCTGTCATTAATGCTACTGATGGTGGAACTGGTGGTTCTGGCGGTGCTGTTGTTAATGTTATTGATAATGGAAATGGCGGTTCTGGAGGTACTGTAGTTAATGCTACTGGTGGTGAAACTGGTGGACCTACCGGTGCGGTTGTTAATGCTACTGATGGTGGAACTGGTGGTTTTGGGGAAACTGATGATGCTGATGATAGTGATGATAAAGTATTGCAGTCAGTTGACGTTGAAACTAGTGGTGATAACCCTCTTCAGGCTTATGGCAGTAATGATACTAACGGTGTTGATGATGATGATGACCCTGTGGTTGTTAACATTAATATTGGTGGTGATAACGGAACTGATGGGGTTTATAATCCTGGTAATGATGGCGATATTGTTGTCAATGTCAATACTGGTGATAATAACGGAACTGATGGTGTTATTAACCCCGGTATTGATGGTGATATTGTTGCCAATATTAATATTGACGAAACTGACGTTGCTGATAATAGTGATAAAACATTGCTGCCTGAAGACGATGATAATGGCGATAAAATGTTAAAGTTTTTGTTTCTAAGACGTCCGGTGAGACGTAATAGGAATAGAACTGGATGGGGATGGGGTGGTTTGAAAGGAATGGGAGGACTGAGAGGATTGCGATTATTGAGAGGATTGAAAGGATTTAGAGGATTCGGTGGATTGGGACGAAGACGGGGAAATAGAAGACGACGAAATCGAAAAAGAAAGGGATCAAAAAATAAGCCGAATAATGAACCCTCAAAGGGACCCGGCCCAACAAAGGGACCAGCAAAAGGACCCGGACCAAAGAGACCTGCACCAAAGGGACCCGCACCAAAAGGACCCGGACCAAAAGGACCTGGACCAAAGGGACCCGGATCAACAAAGGGACCAGCAAAAGGACCCGGACCAAAGAGACCTGCACCAAAGGGACCCGGACCAACAAAGGGACCAGCAAAGGGAACCGGACCAAAGGGCCCCGGACCAAAGGGAAACGCTCCAAAGGGACCCGGACCAAAGGGACCCGGTCCAACAAAGGGGCCATCAAAAGGACCGGGACCAACAAAGGGACAATCTAAGTTTTCGAGAACAACAAATGGACCAGTAAAGGGACAGGACCAGAAACCAGTGGACATAAAGAAAATGATAATGAACTCGAAAACGGCCACGGTTTTAAAAAAGTAGAATACAATCGAAATCAACAATGGGGGCAGGAGGTGAGGGTACCATCACATTAAATTACTAATGTGGTACATTATTTAAAATGAAAATAAATTATATTTATTCGAATAAAATGTCAATTCATTCAAAGTGCCCTAAATAAGATGGGTCAATTTGTTTGCGTACAATAATCACATTGCGTGTGATTATAAATATTTATTAAGCGTGTAGTTTGAGAATTAGAGCCATTGACTACCTGTCCTACAATTCCCAGTACTTTCCGTACCATCATCGACAATAACTACTTGGCCTAGGTGCCTCAGCCCTAAACGGTAGTATTATTCTGTCATTGGTCCCTAATATGATGTGGTAATTGTTTTTACGTTACATAACTATACACCAATTTATTGTACATTTGAAAAATGATACTAGTATATTTGACTTGGACATCTACCATATCCAATTTTATTTCATTCTGGCGAATAAAACCAATATAAGTAGCTGGATATTTTTATCTAATGTTTTCTAATGACCACCTTTATCTTGGAAATACTAAAATTAAAGTTTTCTAATGTTAAACAAGATCATTAATAATGGTCACAAGTTTTAACGATTTAAATTTATTATTAAATTAATTTTATATAATTAATTTCTATAAAAAATAGCAAGATTATAACAAGATTAATTAGCATGCTTGAACACATAATGTCATTTACTTGATAGCGCCAGATTGGCTAACGTTAACCTGTTAAATATAAATCAAATAGTACTTTTAATTTCTATTATATTAATTAAAACATGGAAATTAAATTCACCCACATTGTCTGGCACATTTTGAGTGTGATTAACTTGTTCCCATGCGCAGTTATAACTCATTTTAACAGGTAGACACAAGTAGGTACATTTATTATTTAAACACCGATTTAGTGACATAGGTTGCTGTTGACTACCAAATAATTTGAGTGACCTTATAGGTTTTAATTGGCTATAATCTTGTATAACTTCTTTTGTCCAGGTCATATTTAATTCTTCTCTACGTATACCGTAGTTTGACCAGTACAAATGGTTTCCAGTTACTTCAAATTCTATATATTGGCTATCTGACCTGTATAATTTAATATTTTTACCATGGTAATCGCACGAATAAACATTATCTTTAAACCAATAAATTACGCGTTCATTAACATCCAATGTAAGCGTGTCTCCGGTGTCACCCTGATACAATTTAGTTATATTTGTACCATCTTGATTACTCCGATATATAGCTCGAGTATAATTCTTGCGATTTTGTTGCGACCAAAATAGTAGGCCTACCCGTGGGTCCAGTGTCACGTCAATGGTAGTCTCATTATGTATTACAACGTCATAGACGTATAGATCTCTATCTAAAACATTGAACACTTGGATGCCGGTAGAGGTCGACACGTACATCAAGTTATGTATCCAGTCGTAGGCCATACGGCTAGAGCCCTCCCGGAGTACCCCGAGCAATTTTGTACGTTTATATAGTGAGGGTTTAGTTTTGTTAATAGGTGCCCCGTATAGTTCAAACTTTGACACACCCTGGTGGTTTCCGTAATTTAGCCAAAATAGTGCATTATTAGCGTAATCAAAGTCAAGGTCATATATTAATTTATGATCGTCCGGGGTTAATTTAACGCAGTTATTAAAGCTTGTATCATGGCCAGTGATATCGGTTTTCAAATAAATACCGTCCATGTCATTGTAGAATAGTAATTTTGTGGTTGATGATATTGAGGTAATATTATTAATTAAGCTTGTTGATTCATAACACATAATATTTGAAATTAATAAAATAATTATAAACACACTTGAAGTCATCATAAAATCAATTTTTATAAATTCAAAATAATAATTAAAAAACTAGTTTTTGATAATTAAAATATTAAAGTATTATAATATTAAAAAAAATAAATTATTGTTAGTCTTTTATATTTCAAACTTACAGTTTATAAATGAAATAATATCAGATAATAATAGTACGAAAAACTTGACATACTGTATAAATATTTGTATTAAAGTACATCTTTTACTATTGGTACTGGTACATTACTAAAGTGTTTGACAAAAGGGTGTTTACCCGTTTATTTAGCTTTAAAAATCGTAGAATTGTGCTAGAACAAAATAAAATTTTTTGCAACTATTGTTTTGTGGCACCAATCCATCGGTATGCCCAATTTTATATAGACATAAGGGGAAAGGCAGATATGACTGTCCATCAATAACACAAAAACTATAATATGTAGGTAAGTTTTGATTCTTGGAAATTATGCGCATGGTCAATATGAAAAACGTAAATTCTGGATTTTGAGAAATTTTGCCTTATTGATTTTTAAAAAATCTTTATTTGTGAAATTGTGATGATTTGAAATTCATTAATTTCAGCAACTGTTCGATGGATCGGGGTGCTCTCACCTTTGTTCGAATTGTCTTTTAAATTACAAAAAATTATTTGCTTGCATCGATACTGTATATAGTGAACAGAATTTTCTAGGTTAGAAATAAATTTTCTCTATGTATTTTGAAAATACAGGTAAAGGTGTAAAACAATAAAACAGGTATAAAATAAATACACAGAGAAAATTTATTTCTAACCTAGAAAATTCTGTGCACTATATACAGTATCGATAGATATTAGAATATTGTATGATGGCAGAGATTTTTGTTGTTTAAATAAATTTTCACACATATATATGGAATTTAATTCATATAAATTAGTATTAATAATAATTGAAGGACACGTATTTCCAATATAAAACTTATTTATATTTTCATTTTAAGATTACCGTATTTGACACATAACTAATAATAAATACATTTATTTTAAATTCAGTATTAATGTAAATAGTTTAACTATTTAAACGACTTAACTTGATTAATAGAATATTAATTTGATTAATTGCAAAATTAATAATTTGTAGTAAACAAAGTTTTAAAAGGTAATACGTTTCTTTGATTTCGCAAAACAAAATAAAACTTGTATGGAATTAATCTTAATTATATAACTAATAAGTTTGGTAGGGTGAGCCGTGCCAATACAACCCGGCTGATTTTATATGAATTTTTGATTATATAATTATTCTCTATGTGATTTGTATATAAAGCAATATTCGCGTATTTTAATTACTATTTCATTCAATGAATTTGTATTTTATGAGTAATNTTATATAATTATTCTCTATGTGATTTGTATATAAAGCAATATTCGCGTATTTTAATTACTATTTCATTCAATGAATTTGTATTTTATGAGTAATATTATAATTCAATCAGTTGCACCAAGATTATTAGTAATACCTTTAGTAAAATACATACTATGAATAGTTAATTATTGGAATGTTTTAATTCAAACAAATAGTGAATATACTGTATGAATCAATGTCAACATTAGCCACTATACTTTATACTTATAATATACAATACATGTATTATTTGTATTACTACCCTTTTACGTGGGCTAGTCCCCGGTCGCCACTATCGCTATCTTTCGGGAACTATTAAATTTACCCGGGGATAAGATGATCTTATCCCCGAAAACACTACACAGCGGTACACTATGAACACAGCGGTAGATCACTGTTTCTGGTCAGATAATAGCTCACGGGTCTCAACACTGACTGCCACTTTACCCCGTCACACCGGTACAACAGTCTCACACCTATAAATACCATGAGAAGTGAATTGAATTACCAGAAACAAACATGTGGACTCGTTCACCTGATTACAAACATTTTATTATTTTTACATATTTCCGAATTAGTAATCAATTGTAATACAGAATACAATTAAGTTTAATTATCTATGATTTCAACATCGGATTCATCGTCTGTGTCTTCTGTGTCTGTAATACCAGTCTCTTTATTGCTGTCCTCTTCTGGGATCTGGTTTTCAATGATAATATTTATTAATTTATGGTGTAGTTTGTCGTCATCTCTTTTGACTCCCAAATTGCAATAAATGAAACTTCTCAATTAAGCTGCGGTCGACTTCATTCCATGCGTTCAGACAGAATTCCGCTACTTTTGAATACGAAATTCTCTTTGGGTTTCCTCCTTTGGTGTAGTCTTTATCCGTCAATTCCCTATCCATCCATTGGGTCCAAAACTTCTTGACTTTGGCTTTTATACTTCTATTCCAGCTCAGATCGGCCGGTTGGAGCAACGGTGTCATACCACCGGGTATGACTGCCAGATGTGTGTCAAATTGGTTAAATAGTTGTTTTACTGCAACAGAGAGATGAGGTGTAGCTGAATCCCAAGTCAAGAGTGTGCGACAATCCCGTGGGTCTTGACGATTAGTGTGAGTGTTAAGGAAAAGACCCCCTGGCCTTTTACCGTATGTGGTATTAATCCAGTTTTCTAAGACAGGTGTTACTGATCCTTTAGTTGCGACATATATATCTATGCCATTAGGAAACTTCTCATTGGGAATCTTTGTCAAATTCTTGAAAATGATTGCGGGCCGCACTTTTCTGCCTTGATTATCGGCACAGACCATTAACGTAAACCGCATCTTTTCATAGCCAGTGGTCTTCATTTTAACCGTATCGGCGCCCCTTTGTTCATATGTCCGCAAAGTTGGAGAGTCGAAGTACATGGGGACCTCATCCATGTTTATGATAAGTTGGAGTCTTGAAGGGTCCGCTTTTCTCCAATTATCAATAAATTCAAAGTAATTTAGTGCTAAATTTCGGGCATTTTCGGGAATTTTTTGTCCCACACTCGTTGCCATTCTTGAGGTCATATTATTCCGTTCAAGATATCCCTGAAGCCATCCAGAACTACCTTTGAACGCTGGCAGATGTGTGTCTTTTTGTTTCAGTTCTTTATACACATCGATTGCCTTATCCATCAAGTCTTGTCCACTAACAGATAATGATTTATCTCTTCTCTGTTTATGAAATTCAAGAACTTTCTCATCGACTTCTGGTATTAAAGGTATTCGCGAATATTGAAGGGTTCGTCGCTTTGCGATTGACATCAATCGATTGCTAGCCATTGCTTTGTGGTCGTCGTATTTGGTAATCCACTCCTTAATAGTCTTGAGGTCCACACCATAGCGTTTGGCGGTAATGCCTGCATTAGATCCTCCCTCATTCATATACCACTCGACAGCTTCTATCTTCGTCTCGATAGTATATGACTTCCGCTTTGTTTTGCGTTTTGCAATTGAAGTGTTGAGTGGTTGGTTTGTTTCAATGTCTTTGTGATGAATTTCATCATCTGATGACACGTTGACCACCTTTTCAATAACTGTTGTCTTTTTAATCGGTGTTTTAGTTTCATTGCTATTAACCTCTTTGTCTACTAAACAAATGTCATCATTAGTGTCCATCACTTGAGATACTAATTTGTCACACATTTATAATGATTACATATAATAAGACAGACATGTGTTTATTACCGTATAAATACTATATGAAACACACATTTAAAAATCTTTTTTACAGTTTTAAAACTTTAGTTACACTTTTAGTCGCATATATTAGCTGACAGATGTCTATAAATTTGACAGGGGATAATATGATCTTATCCCCGGGGAAAATAGTACTATTTTCTACCGCTAGAGCCGGTGATAAGCCCACGTAAAAGGGTAATAATCTTGGTGCAACTGATTGAATTATAATATTACTCATAAAATACAAATTCATTGAATGAAATAGTAATTAAAATACGCGAATATTGCTTTATATACAAATCACATAGAGAATAATTATATAATCAAAAATTCATATAAAATCAGCCGGGTTGTATTGGCACGGCTCACCCTACCAAACTTATTAGTTATATAATTAAGATTAATTAGAATATTGCTTTATATACAAATCACATAGAGAATAATTATATAATCAAAAATTCATATAAAATCAGCCGGGTTGTATTGGCACGGCTCACCCTACCAAACTTATTAGTTATATAATTAAGATTAATTCCATACAAGTTTTATTTTGTTTTGCGAAATCAAAGAAACGTATTACCTTTTTAGTAAAAAATGATATGTAAAAATATTATTATTAATGAATAATTTTAATACAAAATGTTTATATAATTCCATATTATCGGGTAATGTTACTTTATTTGTATGTCATAAATCTCCCTGATCAGTGGTCCAGTATATTGTTGATAATCTTTAAAGTCCTCATTACTAATAGATTTTTGTAATTCATTTATTTTACAGATATCGGCGAAAGTGTTCATTAGTTTACATAATCTTTCTTTTGAATCACAATCCGATCGACACTTTAATAGTAAATATCTTTGCAGTAAATAAATATACAATTGCTGTTCCAGTCTATCACCATATCAATTGAAAACATAGTTATAAGAAATTAATTATAGAAATAATAAAATATATTACTAGTATCACGCAAAATTGACTGCAAATAAATTATTTAATCTACTATGATAACATGAGATTATAAACTGTGATTAGCATTTGATAATTCATTTTACTTTACAAACCCTTTCTCATATTCCCTCATACATACACATATTTGCAGTCAATAACAAGTGACTATTTGGTGCAGGTACAATTACCTAACATTATATCTGTGTTTAAGACCGGGTCGATTTGGGTTGAATAGTGTGATCGCATTAATCTAATAAATTAACTTAATTATAACTATGTTTTGTATATTATGTACTAACTAAAATAATTGCCATACCAATTCCATAATGATACGATCCTTGTTCCAACATGGTAAAAATTTGTCTATATATTCCTCGAATAACTTTTGAAATGATACAAAGTATCCGGATATTTCATCGTTAAATACATCAAAACCAATGGTAAATGAAGTCTCATTACCCTATAAGAGAGACCATTATGTAAATAAATTTCTAAATAAAACTTATTTCAATTATGATTCATTTATATACCATGTATATTGTAAATTGTTTATCATCGTGGTTATAATACATCAGATTTCTAATAAACAACATTTCAGAGCATCCGTACTTAAATAGGGTGTACTGGTCCTCATCGCATAGCCTACTAAATCCATTCAACCCTTTGCTATAATTAAGCAATTCTTTGACAATATCTTCAGTTCTTTGGGAGTAAAGCCTTACGTACTCTGATTTGTCCTTAAGTTTTATTATGTTTTTGGTGGACGGGTAGTCAAATATCTTGGATGTATTCAATAACTCTCCAATTTTATTGATCTCTAATTCATTCAAACTGTTATAATCTGTGAGCTCTTTGAACAGCGGAATGACAGCTATTTTTTGTGACTTCTCATTGATATCTTCTAACTTATGTCTGCCTTTCAATGTCTCAATACTGTGATCCGAGTGCTCATCCAAAACACATCCTATTATATCATCCAAGAAGTTATTGTCACCACAATCACTAGATATGGTCGACTCAAGTGGCCGTGGATTTGAGGGTTCATTCGCTTCTGAGGATGTGTTTTGACTTTCACTCAATTGTTTTCGTTTGCGTCTATTCTCTGCGACTAATTGTCTCCTTTGCTCCCTTTCCTCATCACCTAATATGTATTCCTGTCGTATTCAATACACAAAACAAAAACATTAATTTAGTTTCGTATGAATGGTGTTCAAACAATAACTCACTTTTTTCATACCCACAGCCAAACATTTATGAAGTCTACATTTTGGACACAACTTTCTAGTGTTTGCATTGATTTTGCACTTTCCATCCGAAGGGCACTCCAATAGCTATTGAATGAACATTTCAAACAATTATAACCATTAATTTGAAATTATAGTAAAAACATTTTGTGTCACTTTTTCTAACATTATCTTTGGGAGCATTCCTCCTGAAGAATGCTTTACATGAGTAACAAGTAATGGCACCAAAGTTTCGCCCTAAAAGACATTATAATTGAGACCACAATTAATACCAGTAATCGCTACGTTATTTCAATATAAAACATAATACAATATACAATTTATTATTTTATCATTATTTACCGACTCCTTTATCGCTGCAAATCTCGCAAATTTTATTCACATTTATTTCCATTTTTATTTATTTTATTAATATATTTCGATAATATCACTTAATTTTACCGAGTATTTACAAAATATACAGAAATATTATACACTAAATACTAACAATTATGTTATTAATAAATTATTAATTTCTTTAAGTTTTTATTAATATTTAATTAAATTTTTATGTTAAAAATATAGTTCCTATGATTAGATTATAAGAAAATTTTTACTCTCATTGTCATCAGAAAATACTTTTCTAAAATTATAAATATAAATATTGTTCAATAGTAGGAATATGTAGAAAATAATGGTTTTGTAATTCACTATAGTTGAATATGAAAAATATGCTGTATAATGGACTGACAAGGACTAACAAAAATAATACTGTAATAATGTTTTACTCCCTTAAGCGATTGATTGTGTATTTTATCAGCAATCAAATGCAATTATCACAATATTTATAATAACTATACTGTATTATTATTATTCTACTGTAATAAATCTATTGCACCGGTATAGCCAATGACATCTATTTTTGTACAAAATAAGATTTTCTTAATATTCTTAATTTGTTTAAAGTATTTATTATTTTGCAATTCTTTTCGTAAACCTTATTTATATTTTCATTATTTTTTTAAAGAATATTTGACACAACAATTTTAATAAATAAATTCAAATTTAAGATATTACCCTAATGTAAATAGTAATTTATTTTGTTATTGTAAATATATTGATTATTAATGTCACTGCAAAATAACACTTTAGTAGTTATATTTATATATTTTTTAATTAATAAAGTAAATAGTAAAATTTGTTCGGTTAAATAATTTAAATTTTATTCAAAAATTGTCTAGTTTATTTGTAATATAAATAGATGTTTTTATTCAGGTGTTGGGACATCATAAATCTCCTTGATCAGAGGTCCAAATGTTGAACATATCCTTTAAGTTCTTCATAATCAAGAGTTTTTTGCAATTCAATCATTTTGTAGATATCGGCGAAAGTGTTCATTAGTTTACATAACCTTTCCTGAGATTCACAATCCGATCGACACTTCAATAGTAAATATCTTTGCAATAAATAAATATATAACTGCTGTTCGAGTCTATTATAGAAATAGAAAACAACAATATATTAATCGTATAATTATAGTATTATAGAAATTTATTAAATACTAGTAGCATTTAATACCTAATATTATGTCTATGTTTAAGATTAGGTCGGTTCGGGTTGAACAGTGCGATCGCAGAAATCTGACAATTTTACGATTAAAAATAAATAAACAATTTAAACATGCAACATTTGTCGTACCAATTCCAATATGACACGATCCCGTTTCCATTGCGGTAGAAATTTATCAATGTATTCTCCGAAAAAATCCTTAAATTGTTTTATATGACTCGTCATCTCCTCTTGAAATAAATCAAAACTAACTACAAATGAAGTCTCGCTATCCTATGACAGACACATTGCTACTATCAATGAATATATCGTATATTGAATTTATACAAA
The DNA here is from genome assembly GCA_905397405.1 of Oppiella nova. NCBI lineage: Eukaryota > Metazoa > Arthropoda > Arachnida > Sarcoptiformes > Oppiidae > Oppiella > Oppiella nova. Next base: position 28,108 of record CAJPVJ010000142.1, read on the forward strand.
CCATGTTTAATTAAAAATATTTTTCATCGTCGTTATAAAACATCAAGGCCCTAAGTAGCATCATTTCGATGCACCCGATTTTAAACAGGGTTAATTGATCCTCAGCGCATGCACTCGTAAATCCAGTCAATCCTTTGCAATAATTTAGCGCTTCTTTAACACTCTCATCAGTTCTGTTAGAGAAGATTCTCATATAATCAGCCTTTTCTTTAATAATTATTGTGTTTTTAGTAGCAGGGTAGTCAAATATTTTCGATGTTGTCAACAACTCTCCAATCTTATTGACCTCTAATGCATTCAAACCGTTATAATCCGTGAGTTCTTTGAACATAGGAATGACAGCTATTTTCTGTGCCCTCTGTCTAATGTCTTTCAACATAAGCTTTTCATCCAATGTCTCAATACTTTGATCCGTGTCGTCATTATTCACATAATTTTCAATTTCTATAATCTGTGCGCTCAGGTCCTCATCGGTGACGTCCAAAACACCATCAGTGATATCACACAAGAAGGAGTCATCAGATATGGTCGACACAATTGATGCAGGATTTGAGGATTTATTCACTTCTGAAGATGAGGTTTGGCTTTCATTTAATTGTCGTTTGCGTCGATTCTCTTCCACCACTCGCCTCCTTTGCTCCCTTTCCTCATCGCTTAGTATGAGTTCCTGTGAATACAACAAGTCTTATTTTTTTGGTCTAAATAGAGTTCAACAATAACTTACTTTTTTCATACCCACTGCAAAACACTTATTAAGTCTACATTTTGGACACAACTTTCTAGTGTTTATACTTATTTTGCACTTTCCATCCGAAGGGCACTCCACTAACTATTCACAATAATTCATGAATAATAACATCAATTAATTTACACTTTTTTCTATTACCTGTTCTTTGTTGGCATTCCTCCTGAAGAATCCTTTACACGGTTCACAAGTAATGGCACCGAAGTGTCGGCCTATAAGTCATCAGAGTTTGTGATAAATGATAATAATAATAACTAGTTACTTATTCTTTATACAGGTAACGTATTAATTTAATATTAAGAAACTTGTATAAAATTATATTAATAATATTTATTTACCAATTCCTTTATCGCTGCAAATCTCACATATTTTGTTCACTTTGATTTCCATTTTAATTAATATTCTATGAATTTATTTTAAGAATATATTTCCATATTAACATAGAATTTGATAAATTATTACAAGATATAAATACCAATAGTTTCATTAATAAATTATTATTTCTATTCAATAGTAAGGAACTATTTATTTTTCAAATATACTTATGGCATTTTAAACTAATGAATAAATTAATATTACTGTAATCAGTAAACTTTTTAAATAATTATAAATAGTATAAATGTGCAGTAAATAATGGATTTGTAATCCCACTTACATATGAAATATGCTGTATAATAGACTAACAATATAATGCTAATAAACTTTTATGATGATTTGTTTTAGTACTTTCGGTTTGTACGATATCAACAATTAACAAAAGCTATATTTATATCACAATTCTAATACATCGGTATAGATAATGACATCTACCTGGATAAAAATTAATGGTTTTATTAGAATTCCTAATTTGATTAAAGTTAAATTTACAGTATTAAGTAATTCTTATGGTAATGATATCAAAAGTGTTGTGCCAGTACTTATTACTTTTTACTTCTACTTATTAAATGTTTTAATAACTTTCAATTTATATACATGATATATTAAATAATTATATTTGCAGCACAGGTATTTATTATAATAAAAATTATAAAAACTTATGTTTTTAAGAGTATTTGTCACAAGATTTATAATAAATGTTGTAAATAGTAATTTATTTAATTATTGTAAATAAATTGGTTATTATTGTGATAGTAAAATGATAATAGTAAAATATATTTATATATTTTAAAATTTTAAAAACTAGTAAATTATAATATTTAAACTGTTAAATAATTTAATTTGTCATAAACAATTGATTAGATTTAATTTTAATATAATTATAGAGATGTTTATTCTGTTAATGGAAAATCATAAATCTCCTTGATAAGTGGTCCAGAATATTGTACGTATTCTTTAATTTCTTCATATCCTAGAGTTTTATGCAATTCAATCATTTTGTAGATATCGGCGAAAGTGTTCATTAGTTGACATAACCTTTCCTGAGATTCACAATCCGATCGACACTTCAATAGTAAATATCTTTGCAGTAAATAAATATACAATTGCTGTTCCAGTCTATTATATAAATAAAAATGACAATAAATTAATTTTATTATTATAAAAATTCTACTAAAAACAACATTGAGTATTTAATACCTGATATTATGTCTATGTTTAAGATTAGGTCGGTTTGGGTTAAACAGTGCGATCGCAGATATCTGAAAAGTTTTATAAATATAAAACTTAATTAATATTTAGCTACACTATTTGTCATACCAATTCCAAAATGAGCCGGTCCCGTTTCCATTGTGGTAGAAATTTGTCCAGGTACTCCTCGAAAAAATATTTGAACTGTTTTATATGGTTCGGGAGCTCCTCTTGAAATAAATCAAAACTAACTACAAATGAAGTCTCGCTATCCTATGACAGAAAGTTATTATCAATGTATATATGCTAGCATAGAATTTATAAATACCAAGTTGAGTTTAAAATATTTTTCATCGTCGTTGTAGAACATTAGAGATCTAAGTAGCATCATTTCGACAGACCCGTGTTTGAACAAGGTATACTGATCATCAGGGCATGTATTTGTGAATCCACTCAACCCTTTGCAATAGTTTAGCGCTTCCTTAACACTCTCTTCAGATCTCTTCGAGTAAACATGAACATAGTCTAATTTGTTCTGGATTATTAATGTATTTTTAGTATCCGGGTAGTCAAATATTTTGGATATGGCCAATAGCTCCCCAATCTTATTGACCTCTAAGTCATTCAAACCGTTATAATCCGTGAGTTCTTTGAACATAGGAATGACAACTATTTTCTGTGCCCTCTGTCTGATCTCTTTCAACATTAGTCTTTCACCCAATGTCTCAATACTCTGATCCGTGTCCTCATTATTCACATAATTTTCAATTTCCATAATCTGTGCGCTCAGGTCCTCATCCGTGACGTCCAAAACACTACCAGTGATGTCACACAAGAAGGAGTCATCAGATATGGTCGACACAATTGATGGCGGATTTGAGGACTCATTTGCATCTGAAGATGAGGTTTGGCTTTCATTTACTAGTCGTTTGCGTCGATTCTCTTCCACCACTCGCCTTCTTTGCTCCCTTTCCTCATTGCTTTGTATGAGTTCCTGTCAAATACAACACGTTTTAATTTGTTGGTCTAAATAATGCTCAACAATAACTTACTTTTTTCATACCCACTGCAAAACATTTATGAAGTCTACATTTGGGACACAACTTTCTAGTGTTTATATTTATTTTACACTTTCCATCCGAAGGGCACTCAAATAACTAATCAAAAAATCATGAATAATACTAATATCAATTTATTTACACTTTTTATTACCTGTTCTTTGTTGGCATTCCTCCTGAAGAATGCTTTACACGATTCACAAGTAATTGCACCGAAGTGTCTGCCTATAAGTCATCAGAGTTTATGATAAAATTATATTAATAACTAATTACTTATTTCTTATAAAATATTAATTTATAATTAAGAATTTTAAATAAAATTTTATTTAACATGTTATTTACCAATTCCTTTATCGCTGCAAATTTCACAAATTTTATTCACTTGTCTCTTCATTTTAATGAATACTGTATTATATGAATTTATCTAAATATAAATACAGTTTAATCATTAAATTCTAAGGTAAATTACACAATATATAAATAAATACATAAAGGAAGGATATGTATATTGTACCTATTTATAATAATACTTTATAACTTCAATATTAAATGTTATTAATGTTTTCATCAGAAAATACTTTTCAAACATTGTAAATATTATGAATTTGTATGTAATTCATACAGTATAGTACAGTATATCTGATGAAATATCTTGTATAATAAATAGGCATATATTTTTAGAGTTGATATACAATTTTGCGATTGCGTTATAAGTCATAACCAGCAACAAAAACAATTGCCACAAGTTTTAATTATATTACGACAAACCAGAATTGCCATGATATCATTGGGAATAAAAATTACTTTTTTAATAATTTAATTTTTCAAAATAAAATACAATTTAATTTTGCAAATTTATTTTTAAGTTTAGATAGTTTTATTAAATTTGTTTAATGTTTTATTTACTAAATATAATAATAACAACAACCTTGATTACCTAATTGTACATTTCAAGGCAAACTACAATGAATAACTCATTTTCCTTTCAAGCGCTTTATTTAACTTTATTTAATTGTATTCAATAACTTTCAAACATTATATTAGATTTTTATAATACGAGTTTGAATATAAACATAATTATAAGATAGCAACTTTAAATGTGTAATGAATAGAAATGTATAATATTGTAACTATTGTATATATTGTATTCTTGGACAGTTACAAATATATTTCATGTTTTATGCGTTATAGTCAGAAATATTTGGTAAATTTCATCAATCCTTATAAATATCGCGAAACATTTCTTGAGAAACGGGTCCAAAATACTCGATGTAATCCTCGACACCATTTAATATCTCAATTCTTCCGACAATATTGACGTCAATTAATGCATTCATAAGGTTTGACATCTTGTATCTCCACAACCATTCCCACCGGTATTTCATCGATAAGTATCGTTGCAGTAAATAAATATACATTTTTTGTTGATACCTAGACACAATATATTTTTAAAATAATGTTTACAAAATTATTATAGTTATATTATTTTCTCACTTAATAACATCCTTGTTGATTATATTTGGACGGTCCGGGTTGAAAAGTATAATTACTGTTAACTATATAAGAAAACATAAATATTTTTAGTTATCAAAAATATGATACATGTGGTCTTAATTGCCTACCAGGTCAACAAGTACCCTGTCCCAATTCCATTCGGGAATAATCTTATTAAAATGACTTTTATAAACCTCGTATA
>CAJPVJ010000143.1:0-36424 GCA_905397405.1 Oppiella nova
AATAAAATACTTTAATTAAAATTATTTAACAATAAATTAATAATTAACTGAAATAAGTGTGGATTTGTTGAGTTCAGCGAACCCTCCGATAGTGAACCCAAATGTACGCGTATTTCGCATTACAGTCCCAAACGTAAGCCATTCCCTATACTCTCGATCAGTCATATCCCGGGTATTCATACCATTCAGTGTATCGATAATATCCACACATTTATCGCCCACTAAACCGCATATAAAACACGTAATGATTAACTGTAGACCACATGAAATACTGCTGAATCCTATTGAGTTGGCAAAGATGTTCATGTATGGTAATGCACTAACTAAGGTTAGTAGATAAATGCAAAACATTAGATTCACAATAGTTATCAAGGTGCTTATTGTGATTAATACGGCCATAATTTTATCAATAATCTTAATTGTATCATGGATGTTTTGATACATTTTCTTATAATCTGTTAAAAAAATAATTAATTATAACATTTATGATAATATTTTATATTATAAAAACTATTTATAGATAAACGTTACCAATTTTGTTAATATTGTTGATTTTTAATATATTATGTAAATGATCAAGCAAACTGTAACAATATGCGGATATAATACATATAATAGGTGTAGCCATCCACCCAGTGTAAATCGTATACGAATACTCAAATGTAGTGATCATGGTAAACCAATTGCTAACTAAATTTTCAGTCATACTATATATAAATAATACCCATACTATAATTGAATGAACAAGCCATAGTATACATAAACAAAATGTTATCCTGTTAACTTTGTATACTAAGTTTTTATAAGGTTCAAGATTACTGGTTACAATATAAATTATTTGATAGCCATATCTATTAACAAAATATATGATGTACAATTTTTGCAACCTAATTAATTCACCCACAGACATTACGAGTACAGACATACAATAATCCATATTGTGATTAATCATATTATGTAATCCAACAAAAAATAATTTATATAAAAATATTAATTCAAATGTAGCAATTACAAGTGTACATATGTTACCATAGTAGTACCAATATTTATTAGAATTTACATGGCCATTTTTGTCAATTATTATACCACCATACGAAACACCAGTAAGTCTACTGACAAATATAAATAATCTTACAAATTTAAGGTAATGTCCGTTAATTTGATTCATTATGTTAGCCATTATTATGTTTAAAAGTGTATTATTTAGATAAATTAATATGAAGGTAGTTGGATTAACTTAGAAAACTATTTTGATAAATAAAATTATTATTGATTACATTAATAAAATGTACAGTAAATTACTTTAAGTACATTCCACTAGGTAAATATTTAGTAAATTATTTCTACAATAAAATGTATAAAAAGAATTTAGATTAATGTTTTTATTATAAGTAAAAGTAAACATACTTTATCTAATAATATTGACCAAACTATATGGTATATGTAATAATCAATAGACATGAGTTATTATAATAAATGAATATTTAAAATATTATTAAAATAATTGTTAATAAAGTAAATTGCTCGATAAATTGAATAAACTATTTAAAATTCTTTTAAACTTAAAAATTTAATAAAATTTTTTTCTAACTTATAAATCATATTAATTTATATAATTTTAAATGTTTATTTAAAATGCTTCGGTAAACAAATTGATATTTAATTAAATGCTCAATATAATTGTATTAAAATCATATTAAAATAAATGTTTATTAATCATATACTGTACATTGAAACTTGCAATATATTAAAATTGATATTGTTAATTTTAAAATTATTAAAAATATATTTATAAAGATATTTACATCCATGCTAAGACACACTGATAAATAGTAATAATAATATTTTTAGTTCAAATTTAATATCCTGAACAGTTACGTAACTTTTAGGAATATTTTTAAATAATTTAATTATTGTTTAATAACATTACTTACACGTATAATTGTGTGTTGTACATAGCTTACTTGCTAAATTTATATTGAATGCCAGTTGTAAAGTATATTATCTATACAAACAGGTATCAAATATAAATGTAGCCAGGGAGCTTTATTAATTTATAATTTAAAATTAATTTTACTAAAAATCTTTAAAATCAAAGCACAATAAATTATTATTATGGAAAAAATTATATAATAATGCTAACTATATATTGCCTATGTTATACATTAAATAATATAGTAAAATATGATTTATTTTTACTAAAAAAGATTTTTAAAACAAAATCAATAAATAAAAATGCACTTAATTTTGCATAGTTTATTAATTTAATAAAAAATATTTTAAAGCAAATAATATAAAATTAGCCTCTCAATTTTTCTTTTTAATAATGTATGGTGCAATGTTACATTACTTACACGAACTACACTAGATTTTATATGCTTAATTAGATTTGCTTTCTGTGTATTATTTTTATTAGCTTTATTATTATTATTTTTAGTGCATTTCATTGGAAAATATTCTTAGTGATAATTAAATTTTATTATAAAATTAATGCCTTTAAAATATAAAGTTACTTTTTATGCATTTTAAGCCTAATTAGTACAATATTTAATATTTGAGATAGCCTAATCATGTCTACTTTTGGTATGTGCCTATCCACTTATTGAATATACTGTATGTTAATAATGAAAACTTAGTCATTTATTCATTAATAAAGGTATAGATCAGATGTGTTCAGGTGGGTAAGAGTGAGCATTATTACAGTACTTGTAATCATTTTATTAAAAACTAATCACAAATACCATAACACATGTATGAGTAGGGATTACTAATTGCTTATAATGAAAGGGATTATAAAAATTGTCAAATAATATAACATTNTAATTATTAATTTATTGTTAAATAATTTTAATTAAAGTATTTTATTTTAGATATTCACATTCATATTAAGTTATGCGATAATATTAATGCAAACTCGGAAGCAGTAAATAATTAATTTTAAATAATGACTTAATAGAAAGTAACAATATATAGTTGATATTGGATAAAGTGCAATGTTTGCTATAATTATTATAAAGATTAAATTTTAAAAGTTAATATAAGATTTACTTATTATTAAAACATAAATGCCCAACTTTTTTGGAACTTTATTTAATTTTATTTTTAAAATATTAATATTTAAAAATTAATATCATCTAATTGACCTATTAAAATCATATTGTTTGCTAACAGATAAAGTAATTGTAATATTTGTTAAAATCTAAATAATATATTTTACAACTGTTATTGAATATTTTGGAAAATGAGCCATGCACAATACGACATTATAATATGTAAGTAACGTTACTAAATAATAATTATATTATATTTAAAATAAATGAGAAAAAATATATCTAAAAGTAACCTAACTTTAATTTAAAATAACAATATAAGTAATATTTAACTGTATGTCTTAGCAGGGAAGTAAATATCTATATAAATATATTTTTATTAATTATAAAATTAACAAAATAAATTTTGGCCTATTGTATGTTTTAATTTACAGTATATGATTAATAAGTATTTATTATTTATTTAATTATATTGAGCATTTATAATATTTATATCTAAATTTGTTTACCGTAGTTATTTTGAATAAACATGATACAAAATTATATAAATAAATGTGATTTATAAATTATATAAAAAATATTATATATTGTAGGGATAATAGCTATAATATGTATTAAATTTCAAACATCCATTTATATAAATCAACGCAAATACTGACATTATACATTAATCAACTGGCACATTAAACACACATCTGACCTAAATATGCTAACATGTATTTGTATTATAATATACATGTATTTGTATTTATTAATAAAATTTGAATATTTTTAAATATTCATTTATTATATTATAATAACTCACCTCTATTGATTATTACAAATACCATATATACTTTGGTAAATATTATTAGATAAATTATGTGTACTTTTACTTATAATAAAAACATTAGCTTAAATATTTTTTGTACATTTTATTGTAGAAATAATTTACAAATGGAAAGTACTTAAATTACTTTAATATTTTATTTACTACATTTAATCAAGTTATTTACATTTTCACATTGAAGCAAAATAATGGCTAAAATAATTAATTATATTAACAAGCATTACCTTAAACTTGCAAGATTATTTATAATTGTCAACAGAATTGCTGGAGTTTCATATGGTGGTATAATAATTAACAAAAATGGTCTTGTTACTGTTAATAAATATTGGAAATACTATGGTTATATTTGTACAACTGCAATAACTATATTTGAGTTAATATTTTTATATAAGTTATATTTTGTTGGATTACATAATTTGATCAATCACAAAATGGACTATAGCGTGTCTACACTCGTAATGTCTGTGGGTGTATTAATTAGATGCAAAAATTGTACATCATATATTTTGTTAATAGATATGGCTATCAAATAATATATATTGTAACCAATATTCTTAATCCTTATAGAAACTCAGTACAAAAAATTAACTGGATAACATTTTTTGTATGTATAATATGGCTTTTTAATTCAATTGTAGTATGGGCATTATTTATAGATAGTATGAGTAAAAATTTAATTACCAATTGGTTCACCATGGTCAGTATATTTGAGTATTCGTATACGATTTACATAGGGTGGATGGCTACACCTTTTATGTGCATTATATCCGCATATTGTTACAGTTTGCTTGATCATTTAAATAATATATTAAAATTGAACCATATTTTCAAAATTGGTAACTTTTTTAAATAGTTTTAATATTTTTAAAATTAATTATTTCTTTTAACAGATTATAAGGAAATGTATCAAAACATCCATGATGCAATTAAAATCAGTGATAAAATTATGGCCGTATCAACTATAATAAACACTTTAATAATTATTGTGAATCTAATGTTTTGCATTTATCTACTAACCTTATCTGTTGCAATACCATACATGAGCACCTACACCAAGTCAATAAGATTCAGCAATATTTCATGTGGTCTACAATTAATCATTACGTGTTTTATATGCGGTTTAGTAAGCGATAAATGTGTGGATATTATCGATACACTGAATGGTATGAATACCCGGGATATGACTGATCGAGAGTATAGAGAATGGCTTACGTTTGGGACTGTAATGCGAAATACGCGTACATTTGGGTTCACTATCGGAGGGTTCGCTGCACTCAACAAATCCACACTTATTTCAGTTAATTATTAATTTATTGTTATATAATTTTAATTTAACAATGTTATTTTATTTACAGATATTCACATTCATATTAAATTATACGATAATATTAATGCAAACTCGGAAACAGTAAATAATTAATTTTAAATAATGGCTTTATAGAAAATAACAATAAATAGTTGATATTGGATACTACGATAATGTTTGTTATAATTATTATAAAGATTAAATTTTTAAAGTAACTGTAAGATTTAATTACATTTAAAACAAATTCCCAACTTTTTTGGAACATTATTTAATTTATTTTTAAAAATATTAATAATTAAAAATCAATATCATTAACATTTTAATTAACATTTTAAAATTATACAATTTGCCAACAGATGGAGTAATCATAATATTAATTAAAATTTAATCTAACAAGAATTTTTTAATTAATCTAAATTCCCAGCATATATCATTAAGAATGACCAAGATCTATTAGGGTTGAACACCATGTTCCCAAATCCAGCGATACCTCCCACCACCACCTCAAATCTTTAGCAATTTCTACGCAAATATTATTTAACTTGGTATAAATTACATATAGAATATTTATTAAAATTTGTAGCAAGTTAAAAACACATATTACAATTTATATAATTTATGGAGCAATTTATTATATTAGCAATTATTTTAATAATATTTTTAAATATTCATTTATTATATTATAATAACTCACGTCAATTGATTATGATATACATATACACATACTATATATTCTTTGGTCAATATTATTAGATAAATTATGTTTACTTTTACTTATAAAAAAAACATTATTTTAAATATTTTATTTACATTTTATTGTAAAAATAATTTACTAATTATTTATCTAGTGGAAAGTACTTAATTAATTTCCTGTAATATATCTCTGGTAAATTGATCAATAAGGGACAGGACGGTTCGGTATGATTTTTTAAATTAAAATTTAGATAAACAACAATACGATTAGGATTATGTTTTTCTAGTAGTTCATACACGTATTCACATTAACATAAGACTTGTCATGTCATAATAGACATAACCTAATCGATGCATTCAAAGTTACACAACACTAAAAGTTTATAATTGTTTTTAAAAATAAATTTCTATTTATTTTAGTCATTTATATAAATATTAGTTACAATAATGTGTTTAAATTATGTTTTTTTTAAAAATCAATTTATTAGCATAAAATAAATGCCAGTATTTTGCAACATATGTAAAACTATGTTTTGTCGAAAACCTCTTTCAACACCCCGTAGCGTATGACCTGTGCGTCCATTTCCCGGATATTCAGTCTCTGTATTTGTAAAAACAATTTCAAATCCCTTAATGTATTCATAAGTTTTGTGTATTTATAGTTGGCTTTAGATTCGCTCCGATTTTTCAAAAATAAATATTTTTGAAGTAAATATCGGTATAATTGCTGTTCATATCTATAAACAAATTTTTATTTACTGTAAAATACAATACAAAGTATCAACGTACTTTACACTATCGCTGTGTATAAGGCCAGGTCTATTTGGATTAAATAATATAATTGCTATCAACTGTAATAAATAAAATGAAATTACTTTATAATTAAATATGTAAGGGATTATGTTGCTAGTTTATTTTTTTACCAAATTGTAGACCACGTCATCTGTATCCCATTCCCGGCACATGTTTGCCATAAAACGTTTGCATAACTTATATGCATTTCGTTTGTATGGTTTTAAAATGTCCAAGTTTATTCTTATGACTGTCTCACTGTCCTGTATCATAAAGTATTTTAAATGTTTTTATTTATCTAGTACAAATATTTATTGTCATAATTTAATATACTGTATAGTAATTAAAGTTTTAAATATTTACAAAAATATGACTAGATTATAACATTGTTATCAAATAAATATTTAATATTATAAAATAAATCATAAAGTACCTTACCTTGATAAATGTCCAGTGTTCATGAACCGCGTTATAATTGGCTATAGATCTCATGTAAAATAACTCATAGCAGCCGTACTTTATGAGTGAAATCCTATCGTTTTCACAAAAATACAATACAAAGTATCAACGTACTTTACACTATCGCTGTGTATAAGGCCAGGTCTATTTGGATTAAATAATATAATTGCTATCAACTGTAATAAATAAAATTAAATTACTTTTTAATTAAATTCGTGTTTGTCATAAATTTGCATAGCTTATATGCATTTCGTTTGTATGGTTTTAAAATGTCCAAGTTTATTCTTATTACTGTCTCGCTGTCCTGCATTGTAAAGTAAATGATTTTATTTAGCTAGTATAAATATTCATTGTCATAATTTAATATACTGTATATACGGTATTTTAATTAAAGTTTTAAATACCTACAAAAATATAACTAGATTATCATAAAGTACCTTACCTTGATAAATGTCCAGTGTTCATGAACCGCGTTATAATTGGCTATAGATCTCATGTAAAATAACTCATAGCAGCCGTACTTTATGAGTGAAATCCTATCGTTTTCACAAAATGCATTGAATTCATGTATATTTTCGCTATACATAATCATATATCTCAATAGCTTCTCATATAAATCGGGGTTAAAAACATTTAGCTGTATAATGAATTGCTTGTTTTTAAACTTGCCGGGTACTTTAAATTGTTGCGAATATACTAAGTTAGCTCTCAATAGCTCTTGTAGTTTATTTCCCTCTAACTCATTGAATTGGTAATTATAGTCCATTAATGGTTGCCGGATAGGTATGACTGAGTTTATACACTGATTACCACAGCATTCAACTATGGTTTGTCCACTGACTCGGTTCTCGATATCCATAGTTGAGTCTCCACTGTCTGCGTGAGAATTATAGCTCAAACTCTCAATTCTTTGGATACTTTCCGATGATGTGGAGCTCAGTTGGCATAACAGCCTATGAAAGCCAAAAACAAAGGAAAAGGATAAAGATTACGGTAAATTAAATGCCATTGAAAAGAGGAGCAGCCAGTTGTATATTCGGATATCTGTCTGTCTGTCTGTGACAGACAGACAGACAGACAGACAGAGAGAGAGAGAGAGAGTTAATTTATTAAAAAGTACATTGATACAACAGTCATACTTCATGCATTCCCATAGCATAGCATTTGTCGAGTCGACACTTAATACAAAATTTTCTAGTCTTGACATCAATCGTACAGTTATTTCTGTTAACGCATATAAATGTCTAATTAAAGTAAAAAATTAATTATTAAAAAACTAAATATTATTTTATATAACAAACAAATTACTCTTGATTTCATTGCATTTCGTTTGAAAAATGCCTTACACGAGTAACACGAAAAAGCACCAAAGTTTTTGCCTAGATAATTAAAAATGTATACAACAAGTCTGTAATTTACTAATTAAAATTACTTACAATAAGCCGGTGCCCCACATATACTACATTTATTGCTCATTGTAAATTATTAAATAAAAATTAACTATATAAAAACTTTTACTCAAATATATTGCTTTAAAATGTATTATTGTTATTTTTAAATGCTAACACAGAGCATTTTTAAATCCTATTTATAAGTTATAAACAATCATATTCTGAGATATCTCTAATATGGATATCCCTAATATGATAAGGTAGAAAATTGTTGCAATATCATATATACTAAGTATGCACCATAGTTTTATTAATATATTGATTAGATAAACATTACAATTGAGCGTACTACTGTTAAACACAGTACTAGATATCAATTTAGAAAGTTTGAATAAGTTATTTTTGACGTAACAAATGTTTATATGTGCATTATTATTAAAAGGTTTGCACTTTCGGACAGTTGGCATGCACTTGTTTATGTTTACAAATCCCTGGCATAGTTTCAATTGGTGCAATTGTTAAACAGTAACAATAAAAATTAATAATAAAAATAATGATATTATTTAAAACATTTAAATGAAATTTTTTTAAACATATTAAGTAATTAAATGGAAATATGTTATTTGAAAGGGAGCCCAAGGTGTAAGTATTATTTGTAAATGTTATGTGAAATACGCGTACATTTAGGTTCACTATTGGAGGGTTCGCTACACTTAATAAATTCATTATTATTGCCGCAATTATAATATTTTAACATTTAACATTATTTAATGATAATTTATTTTTAAATTTTTTAAAAATTGTATAGAATTATACAGTAATTATGTTGCAAACCAGGGAAAATAAAATTTGTAATAAACATTTATTACTAAATTATTCATAATTAAAATTTATTTTATTATATTCATGTATTTAACAACATAATAACACGATACGATATTAAAATAATAATAAATGAATGACCAAAGTTTGTGCTTGATGTTTTTTATTTAGTTAATTTTATGCTATAAAAATTTTTAAAGTGAAATATAAATATTTTCAACGTAAATAATAATATAGTACATTTTAAAAAGTTTTAAAGGTAACAGTACTTTAGATGGGTTAGCCGTTTTGTAGTAAAATAACAGTGTAGTTAAGAATAAATGTAAAAATCTGAAAATATTAAAAAGTTAGTTAAGATAAATATATGATTTATAGATAATATTATAGTAATTACGGCAATAAGTGTGGACTTATTGAGTGCAGCGAACCCTCCGATAGTGAACCCAAATGTACGCGTATTTCGCATTAAAGTCGCAAACATAAGCCATTCCTTGTATGCCTTATCCGACAAATCATTTTCGTTGACATTATCTAAAACAGCGTTTAGTTTTGTAATCCGATCGCCAACTGACCCGCAAATAAAACACGATATAATCAATTGTGTCGCATAGGATACGCTTGATATTCCCATTCCCATAGCAAATGTCGCTAATATAGGATAGTGTTTAGCCCGTGAAACCAATAATATTGACACCATTACTGTGTATACCGTTATCACTGCGCTTATAACCTGATAGATACATAAGCGATGATCAATGGTTTCCATGGTTTCCACAATTCTTAGAAATTCGTGTTTACACTCGCTTATGTGCTTGTCGTATTTAATGCGATTGTCTAATTAAGAGCAATTAGCTAGATTACTGCATGGGAACCGAATATTAAATAAACTATAGTATAGCTTAATAAATATGAAATATTTTATATAAATAATTTTATAGGAAAAGTAAAATAAGGTATGGTAAAGTAAGGTTAGGTTAGGTTAGGTTAGGTTAGTGTCCATTTAATAATAGATAGAATATTAATAATAGGTAAAACATATTTTAATTCCTTAATAATATTATCCTTCATTATATTATGATATACAGAGTATTAATATAGATATTTATTTAAACATATAAATTATTTATAATAGAACTTACATTTTAAGGCATTAAGTCTTATGCAAACCTTATCAAATAAATCACAACAATATATCGACGTTAACCACAAAATAAACGGTATTTTCCACATTAATAAAAACAGAATATTGACTTCGATAGTACCAAGGATAAACACTATGTTGCCCATAGTGAAAAAGGTATGTATGGTTAATATTAGCACCAACATTAAGTGCAGAGACCAAACCATAATGATCATGATAACGCGAATATTAATTATTGGCCTATGCGCCATATACGGACCCAGGTTATTTTGGATAATTTTAAGCAATTTCATGCCATGATAGCTATTAAGGTAACACGTGATATAAATATGTTGAAAACGTTGCAGTGACATCATCACATATACTGCGATAACGATTAATAGCGGGACACCCTCAAAAATAGGATGTTTATCCAGGTACAATAAAAATAAAATAAAAGATATGCACTGGATTAAAAACATGAACAATATGCACAAATAGCCGTAATATTTCCAAAGTTTGCTAGTATAAATATCGCCTTTTGGTGTATAATTCACGTTAAATATGACCACAACTTATCGGATTTCAAACACCAATTTCTAAATATCATGCAAACAATGGACACCATTGATAAGCAATTATACAAATACCAGGTTTTAAACGCCGTGGTCACCATGTTTACTGTTATGGTGTCAATACTATCGGTTTCCAGGGCCAGGCTGTACCCAGTATTTGCCAATATGGCGATGGGAACGGCATTCTCGAGCGTTTCATTTGCCACTCAATTGATTATATCGTGTTTTATTTGCGGGTCAGTTGGCGATCGGATTACAAAACTAAACGCTGTTTTAGATAATGTCAACGAAAATGATTTCTCGGATAAGGCATACAAGGAATGGCTTATGTTTGCGACTTTAATGCGAAATACGCGTACATTTGGGTTCACTATCGGAGGGTTCGCTGCACTCAACAAATCCACACTTATTTCGGTATTTATTTCTGGAAATTAGATATTTTTAAATAATTAATTGTTTTTTATTTGCAGATTTTTACGTTCATGCTTAATTACACAGTAATTTTGTTGCAAAATGGTTAATTAAATATGTGAATCTAATATTTTTAGCCTCGTTTAATTCTACATATTATAATTTATATTGATATTTAAAAATAATTTAATCATACTTGTTTTTAAATGCTATCATTGTACCATATTTTATTTTAAAATTATATTTTTGCAATTTACTGTATAATATTTAATCCAAAAAAACATTTTCATTTAAATAAATGTAATATTATATTTACATTATTGCAGTATATTTATATTATTATAATTATTTTCATAACAAAAATTAATTTCAAAACAAATTATGAATATTTTATTTTATGCATTTAATTATTTTTAGTTTTTTAAACATAATTATTACAACATTTTATGTAAATATTATTTTTTGAAAATATATACTGTATATTAATATGTACCTTTATTAAAATAAAGACTGTAATCTATAACAAAAATACATTATTTATTATTAATTTTATGTTAAATAAATACAATAAACTAATGTATTGTATTCTTGTTTATTGATTTATTTTGCTTATAACTCAAAAACATTATTTTTAATAAAATATATATTCATTATTTTTAGCACTAAATTGCAACAAGATGTTTAACTACCTTGCACCAAAATTCAATATGCTATTTAAACTAATCTTATTCATTAATAGATTATGCGGGATAACATACGGCGGACTCTTAATATGTGGTTTTCCGCTATAAATATGATCGTTTGAAACCTTTATAATGCCGATAAACACGTATAACAAGTACAAAAATTAGGTCACGTATAGAAAATAAAATAAAAATAACATGGACCTATTTGATCCTATTTTTGAGGGTGTCCCGCTATTAATCGTTATCGCAGTGTATGTGATGATATCACTGCAACGTTTTCAACGTATTTATATCACGTGTTATCTCAACAGCTATCATGGTATGAAATTGCTCAAAATTATCCAAAATAACCTGGGTCCGTATATGGCGCGTAAGCCAACAATTAATATTCGCGTTATCATGATCATTATGGTCTGGTCCCTGCACTTAATGTTGGTGCTAATATTAACCATACATAATTTTTTCACTATGGGCAACATAATGTTTATCCTTGGTACTTTGGAACTCAATATTCTGTTTTTATTAATGTGGAAAATACCGTTTATTTTGTGGTTAACGTCAATATATTGTTGCGATTTATTTGATAAGATTTGCATAAGACTTAATGCCTTAAAATGTAAGTTCTATTATAAATAATTTATATGTTTAAATAAATATCTATATTAATATATTATAATATAATTATAGATAATATTATTATTGAATTAAAATATATTTTATCTATAACAATAAGTAATGTTCTTTCTATCTATCAGTAAATGTGCCCTAACCTAACCTAACCTAATCTAGCCTAACCTAACCTAACTTAACCTAACCTTACTTTACCATACCTTATTTTACCTTATCTATTAAATTATTTATATGAAAATTTTCATATTTATTAAGCTATAAAATAGTTTATTTAATATTCGGTTCCCATTTAGTAATATAGCTAATTGCTCTTAATTAGACAATCGCAATCGCATTCAATACGACAAGCACATAACGGAGTGTAAACAGGAATTTCTAAGAATTGTGGAAACCATGGAAACTATTGATCATCGCTTATATATGTATCAAGTTATAAGCGCAGTGATAACGGTATATACAGTAATGGTGTCAATATTATTGGTTTCACGGGCTAAACACTATACTATATTAGCGACATTTGCTATCGGAATGGGAATATCAAGCCTATCCTATGCGACACAATTGATTATATCGTGTTTTATTTGCGGGTCAGTTGGCGATCGGATTGCAAAACTAAACGCTGTTTTAGATAATGTCGACGAAAATGATTTGTCGGATAAGGCATACAAGGAATGGCTTATGTTTGCGACTGTAATGCGAAATACCCGTACATTTGGGTTCACTATCGGAGGGTTCGCTGCACTCAATAAGTCCACACTTATTGCCGTAAATACTATAATATTATCTATAAATGATATATTTATTTTAACTTTTTTTATTATTTTCAGATTTTTACATTTATTCTTAACTACACTGTTATTTTACTACAAAACGGCTAACCCATCTAAAGTACTGTTACCTTTAAAACTTTTTAAAATGTACTATATTATTATTTACGTTGAAAATATTTATATTTCACTTTAAAAATTTTCATATCATAAAATTAACTAAATAAAAAATACATCAAGCACAAACTTTGGTCATTAATTTATTATTATTTTAATATCGTATCGTGTTATTATGTTGTTAAATACATGAATATAATAAAATAAATTTTAATTATGAATAATATCGTAATAAATGTTTATTACAAATTTTATTTCCATAGTTTTCAACATAATTACTGTATAATTCTATACAATTGAAAAAATTAAAAAATAAATAATTATTAATTAAAGTTAAATGTTAAAATATAATAATTACGGCAATAATAGTTGATTTATTCAGTGCAGCAAACCCTCCAGTAGTGAACCTAAATGTACGCGTATTTCACATAACATTTACAAATAATACTTACAACTTGTGCTCCCTTTCCAATAACATTTTTACATTTAATTGTTTAATTACCTAGTATGTTTAAAAAAATTTCATTTAAAGATTTAAAAATATATCATGTTTTTTGTATTATTAATTTCTATTATTACTGTTTAACAATTGCACCAATAGAAACTATTCCAGGTATTATAAACATAAACAAGTGCATGCCAACTGTCCGAAAGTGCAAACCTTTAAATAATAATGCACATATTATAAAATTTGTTACGTCAAAAATAACTTATTCAAACATTATAAATTAATATATAGTACTCTGTTTAACATTAGTACGTTCAATTGTAATGTTTATCTAATCAATATATTACTATATTTATGACTATGGTGCATACTGTAGTACATATGACATTGCAACAATTTTCTACCTTATCATATTAGGGATATCCATACTTATCAATACTAGAGATATCCATATTAGGGATATCACAGAATATGATTGTTTATAACTTATAAATAGGTATGTGTTAGCATTTAAAAATAACAATAATACATTATAAACAATATATTTGAGTGAAAGTTTTTGTATAGTTAATTTTTATTTAATAAATTACAATGAACAATAAATGTAGTATATGTGGGGCACCGGCTTATTGTAATTGTAAGTAATATAAATTAATAAATTATAACATTGTTTTATATATGTTTAATTATCTAGGCAAAAACTTTGGTGCTTTTTCGTGTTACTCGTGTAAAGCCTTTTTCAAACGAAATGCATTGAAACCTAGAGTAATATGAGATTTATTATATAAAATAAAATTTAGCTTTTAATAATTAAATTTTTAAAAATTTTATTAGAGATTTATATGCGTTTACCGAAATAACTGTCCGATTGATGTCAAGACCAGAAAATTTTGTATTAAGTGTCGACTCGACATATGCTATGCTATGGGAATGCATGAAGTATGATTGTTGTATCAATGTACTTTTTAATAAATTAACTCTCTCTCTCTCTCTCTCTCTCTCTGTCTGTCTGTCTGTCTGTCTGTCTGTCTATAGGCTTATATGTTGACCGACGAGGAGAAAAGTTACCGTAAATTAAATGGCATTAGAAATAGGAAAAGGAAACAAAAACCGAAAGTATCCGACAATACGGTTGACTCGATCACACCGTCGGGAAGTATCCAAAGAGATGAGAGTTTGAGCTATAATTTTCACGCAGACAGTGGAGACTCAACTATGGATATCAAGAACAGATTCACTACACAAACCATAGTTGAAAGCTCTGGTAATCAATGTAGAAACTCAGTCATACCTATCCGGCAACCATTAATGGACTATAGAAACCAATTCAATGAGTTGGAGGGCAATAAACTACAGGAGCTATTGAGAGCTAACTTAGTATATGCGCAACAATTTAAAGTACCCGGCCAGCTTAAAAACAAGCAATTCATTATGCAGCTAAATGTTTTTAACCCCGATTTATATGAGAAACTATTGAGATATATGATTATGTATAGCGAAAATATACATGAATTCAATGCATTTTGTGAAAATGATAGGATTTCACTCATAAAGTACGGCTGCTATGAGTTATTTTACATGAGATCTATAGCCAATTATAACGCGGTTCATGAACACTGGACATTTATCAAGGTAAGGTACTTTATGATAATCTAGTTATAGATAGGATTTCACTCATAAAGTACGGCTGCTATGAGTTATTTTACATGAGATCTATAGCCAATTATAACGCGGTTCATGAACACTGGACATTTATCAAGGTAAGGTTGAAATACTATTAGATCAATATAAAAACATCCATAAATTTTGAAATTAATTTTATGGCATATATGTCATATAATTTAATACTGTTACTTATAAATATGATCGATTTATTTTAGTAAATGAAATGTTAACAGGACAGCGAGACAGTAATAAGAATAAACTTGGACATTTTAAAACCATACAAACGAAATGCATATAAGCTATGCAAACGTTTTATGACAAACATGTGCCGGGAATGGGATTCCGATGATGTGGTCTACAATTTGGTAAAAATAAACTAGCAACATAATCGCTTTGCTTAAATTAATTTTTCATTAAATTAAAATAAATAATGTCAACTATCGTTAATATAATAAATTAGGTTTATCTGGACCGGAATATGTGTCGCTATCACATTTCATGCAACTATGAAACATAACATATTTACAGTAAATAAAATTTTGTTTTATAGATACCAACAACAATTATACCGATATTTGCTTCAAAAGTATTTATTTTTGAAAAATCGGAGCGAATTTAAAGCCCACTATAAATACACAAAACTTATGAATACATTAAGGGATTTGAAATTTTTTTCACAAATACAGAGACTGAATATCCGGGAAATGGACGCACAGGTCATACGCTACGGGGTGTTGAAAGAGGTTTTCGACAAAACATAGTTTCACATATGTTGCAAAATACTGGCATTTATTTTATGCTAATAAATTGTTTTTTAAAAAAACATAATTTAAACACATTATTGTAACTAATATTTATATAAATGACTAAAATTAATAAAAATTTATTTTTAAAAACAATTATAAACTTTTAATGTTGTGTAACTTTGAATGCATCGATTAGGTTATGTCTACAGCTCGCAGTGCAAAATAAATGTATGTTTTCAACATGGTCTATATGGAGACTTAATTTAACAACCACAAGGTTTCATTCAATGTATTGCGTTAGCAAGCACAAAATTTTGTGCTTTAAAATGAAACATTAATGTTAACTCAATCAATTACATAGCTATATAAAACTTGGGCATAAATATTTAACATAATAAATTTATTACAAAATTTCTAATACAATAGTACAAATAAATATTTAACTATTAAATCCTATTAATTAAATTATTTGTATTAATCCTACTAGTATTTGTATTTTGTTAAT
Organism: Oppiella nova; assembly: GCA_905397405.1. Taxonomy (NCBI): domain Eukaryota; kingdom Metazoa; phylum Arthropoda; class Arachnida; order Sarcoptiformes; family Oppiidae; genus Oppiella; species Oppiella nova. The sequence continues at coordinate 17,013 of CAJPVJ010000143.1, forward strand.
CATTAATACATTTTAATAACAATTTTACTTATTTTTAGATATTTATTTATTCAAATTACTGTATACGATATTAGTATTTCATTTACAGTGATCAATCAGATTGTGTTTCCGTTAATTGCAATTAAACCCGATTGAATTATACTTGTATGTTATGGTATAATAATATCCAGGTCCGGTAATCTAACGGAATGTCTTAGGTATCAAAATCGGTGCTTATAGTGGTCGAGCCGCCATAAAAACTCCATAAAATTTTGCTTAAAAACTAGTCGGAGTGGTAATACTATGAATGTATATATATTTTACAACAAAATCGTATGGAGTTTTTATAGAAGGTCGATCACTATAATCACCAAATTGGACACCTAACACTTTGCGCTTAATTGCCAGATCTATATTATTATGATTATTATTATTATACCATATCATACAATTATAATTCAATCGGGTTTAATTGCAATTAACCGAAACACTATCTGCTAGGGCATTGTTAGTAAAGATATATAATTTATTAATATACTTAATGTTATAATAATTATTATTAAGTTTGATGTATACATTGAACAAGTTTAGGGACCGATTTATTCTAATTAATATGTTTTTATTATTAATATATTTTGTAATCCTAAAATCTATATACAATAAGTGAAATAACTAATCTGAAATGTAACATAAATTAATAAATTATCAATAGTTCTGAAAATGCACTAGTGCAATATTATCAGTAAAAGGGGTTGTGTATTTATGACATATCAAGTATTTTTATTGTTTTATTTATATAAACGTAAGGATTGCACTATAACCAGGTAATACCTAAACCTAAACTAGTTCATGGAAAATGACCTTAAGTGCATTTGTTATACGCGTACTTGATAATCTAATGATAATGCTAATAATGATACTTTAATGTTAATACAGGTAGTTTAACAAAATAGTTAGCTTTACAGTTAGAGTTGCGTCAGGGTAACTTATTGCACACTCTTTATCTGATATCTAGTGCTACTACTACGAGACTAATACCCGCCCAAACATTTAATATTTTAATAATGTTTATCTAACCAATGGGTCACCATGATACAAATTAAGTTACAAAAATTTATAATAGTGTAACAATTTTCACATTAAGGGCTTGTGTCCTATATATTTAATCAATTTATGACAAGGGTAAATATTATTTGACTAATACTATCACTAACTGTAATAACTTTCAAATTAAGAGGTTGGCCTATATATTTATTTTTGGCACATTTTTATTGCAAACATATAAATAGAAGTTAAGAATTTAAAAGTATCAATAATAAACCTTTGATTAAAATATTTAATAAAGGTAATTATTTAAATATTAATAATAAATTGCTATGAGTTTGACGGGCAATAAATGTGACATATGCGGTGCAAAGGCTTATTGTAAGTAGCACATAATTAACTAAAATAATTACTATACATTAATCAATTATTTCTGACCTAGGCAATAACTTTGGCGCATTTTCGTGCTACTCGTGTAAAGCATTTTTCAAGCGAAATGCGTTAAAACAAAAGGTAATTTTTAAAAACAACATAAAATAGTTGTTTTATTAAATAACTATATGTTTTAATTATAATCAGAAATGTGACTGCAATTTCGGAAATAACTGTACGATTGATGTCAAGACCAGAAAATTTTGTATAAAGTGTCGACTCGACAAATGCTATGCTATGGGAATGCATGAAGTATGACTGTTGTATCAATGTACTTTTTGAATAATTAAATCTCTCTCTCTCTCTCTCTCTCTCTCTCTCTCTCTCTCTCTGGCTATAGGCTTATATGTTGACCGAAGAGGAGAAAAGTTACCGTAAATTCAATGGCATTAGAAATAAAAAACAAAAACTGAAAGAATCCGATAATACGGTTGACTCGACCACACAAACCATAAATAAGCCAATGGCTGAGAGTTTAAGCTATGCTTCCACTGGAGACTCAACTATGGATATCGAGAACCAATTCACTACACAAATCATATTTGAAAGCTCTGGTAATCTATGGTTAAACTCAGTCATAGGTATCCCACGACCCCTAATGTACTATAGAAACCAATTCAATGAATTAGAGGGCAATAAACTACAAGAGTTATTGAAGGCTAATTTAATATATGTGGAACAATTTAAAGTACCCAACAAGCATATAACCAAGCAATCCATTGTACAGATAGATACTTTTAATGCTGATTTATATGAGAAACTATTGAGATATATGATTATGTATAGCGAGAATATACATGAATTCAATGCATTTTGTGAAAACGATAGGATTTCACTCATAAAGTACGGCTGCTATGAGTTATTTTACATGAGATCTATAGCCAATTATAATGCGGTTCATAAGTACTGGTCATTTACCAAGGTAAGATATTTTATAATTTATTTTATAATATTATACTTTGTATAATGTACAGTAGTTTATAACATTTTTATAATTTAGTTATATTTTTGTATGCATAAAAAATTTCAACTACTAATCTGTATACTGTATATATTAAATTATGACAGTGAATATTTATACTAGATAAATAAAAACATTCACTTTACAATACAGGACAGTGAAACAATCGTACGGATAAACTTGGACATTTTAAGACCATACAAACGAAACGCGTATAAGTTATGCAAACGTTTTATGGCAAACGTGTGTCGGGAATGGGAGTCCGATGATGTGGTCTACAATCTGGTAAATATAAGCTGGCAACATAATTACGCACAATATAAATTATTTTTAAGACTTATTTGTTTCAATAATTAATAATTATCAGTGAAAAGGAGTTTTAAAAATATTATAAATTATTTTTACTTTATTATTGCAGTTGATTGCAATCATTTTATTTAATCCAAATAGACCTGGTCTTATACACAGCGATAGTATAAAGTACGTTGCTACTTTGAAAGTCATTTTTAAAATAAATAAAAATTTGTTTATATTTTCTCTAGATATCAACAACAGTTATACCGATATTTACTTCAGAGGTATTTAATATTGAAATATGAAAGTGATTCTGAAGCACAATATAAATACATAAGACTTATGAATACATTAAGGGATTTGAAAGTGTTTTCACAAATACAGAGACTGAATATCCGGGAAATGGACGCACAGGTCATACGCCACGATGTGTTGAAAGAGGTTTTTGACAAAATATAGTTTCGTATATTGTTGGTCATATGGGTTGACATAATATGTAACATACAAAATTTACATTCAATGTAAGCTGTTAGCAAGTACTAAGGGTGCACACTTTTTATTTGCCCAACGTATATGTAGAAATATTTATTAAACTTTAATGAAAACTATAAAATTATTGATATCATTGTGTTCAGCAAAAAATGATCTATCGATTGGTACCAAAAAATAATCAAATATATGAAGTAATGGCTGAGATTTTTGGGTCTGAAGTGGACCTATCATTCAAAATATTTTCCAGTTTTCTCATTGATAACTACAGATATATTTGTCTCATAGAGTTTATATGCTTGGAAACTACTTTGAAATGATAGGTCCACTTAAGACCTGAAAATCTCAGCCATTACTTCATATTCATGTGATTTTTTGGTATCAATCGATAGATCATTTATCACTGAACACAATGATATCAATTTTGATCCTAATTTTTTTGTTAATATAATTATATCGTAATGTTTATAAAATACATGATTAATGACAAAAGTAAAGTGAATTTTATTATGAATAATATAATAATGTTTATGTTTAATAAATGTTAATTTTAAATTTTATTGCCCCTCGTTTGCAACATAATCACCGTATAATTCAATACGAACGAAAAAATCTAAAATTAAAAAATGATAAATTATTAATAATTAATGTGAATTATAAATATACAATAATTACGGCAATAAGTGTGGATTTATTGAGTGTAGCGAACCCTCCGATAGTGAACCCAAATGTACGCGTATTTCGCATAACATTCACAAATAATAGCCATTCCTTGTGCTCCCATTCCGATAGCATATCCACATTCATATCGTCCAAAACGGACATAATGTCCCGTGTAAATGAGGTTTATGCAGGCGTATAATTTGTGCTCCGTTAGTTAACATACCGTGTGCTGCACGATGATTTTGAGTGGTGGTCCCGATGCGGCACATAGGCCCCGTGGAGCGAGTAATACCTGTATATGAATATGCAAAACATTATGTTGTAAATGGTGTTAATCGTGTTGAAAGCCATTATCAAGCTTAATCTTTTATCAACTTCATTGATCGTATCGTTAATGGTGACAAACATTTGTTTGTATTCGTATAGGTTGTCCAACTTCCTGTGACCTAGTTCAAAGTATTAGGTATAAAAATTGTATTAACACATTGTTACATAAATATGACTAAACTTTATAAAATTTATAACTTGTAACAAAATTATAAGCACTGCTATATACAGAGAGTTATTTAAGAATATTTCAACCTGTTAATTTAATACTTGTAACACATTTTGATAGGTGTTTGTATAAATAATCTAGCAAGTTTCCACAATACGCCGATACCGCCCACATAAATGTCGGTGCAATCCACGCCGTATACATTGTCACTAAAAACTCAAAGTTTCCTGCTAATATATATATACTAGATGTCGACTTAAGCATCAGGTACACGTCCATACATATAATAATGATAGTGTGTGACAACCAAATTGTAAAGATCCAGCACAATTCAGCGTTAATTTTACGGGTCAATCCGGAATACATACGAAGCTTATAGTATACAATGCTACACAGATTGTAGCCATGACGATTTATAAAGTACACGATATATGCCTTTTGTAATCTGACCAAGGTACTCAACACCAAAATTATGTATTGCGTAAATGAGCCACCAAAAAACTGACTCGTACTACCACTATTACCAAATGTTATATAATAGATCATGATCATTTCAAATGCCAATAATGAGCTTGCATTGTAATAACCGTAATATTTCCAGAATTTATTCACAAATAATCTGCCCTTGCTATCATAATCAAATCCACCATACGGTAAGCCGGTAAGCCTATTGAACCAGACTATTGACCTGGATATGCGGGCAAAGTTATTATTTAAAAGATTTAGCATGATAAATTCATAGAAACACTGCTAATAAAATTATTAAAAATTAATGTTTTAAAAAAATAAATTTTATGAGCTTATGTTATTATTTAATGTATAAACAAGAATTTGTAAATATTTTATTTAATCAATAGTTCATATTCATAACACATTTACGTAATAATGTATTTATTTATTTGTATCATACAATACTAGTATAACATATAAAAATGCATACTTGTATGATTTATTAATACATACATATTTATTAATGTTGTATAAATAATTATCTAACAACCTTTATTGATTTTAATATTTACATTGCATATTTTCATACACCAATTTAATCAAATTAATTTGTTTTGTAATAATATATGTTGTTACCCTAAAATGTATACAACAAATAAAATTACTTAACTGATAAGTAACTCAAATCAATAAATTCACAATAATTCTGAAAATGCACTATTGCAATATTATCAGTAAACATTATGTTTATATATCAATATAACAATTATTTTTATTGTACTATAATTGTAGGCATATCACCATAATCAACTACTAGGTAAGCCTAAACTAGTTCATGTATGTAAGGTGCTTAAGTGCGAGTGTTATACCAGTACTTATAATAATAATATAACTGTAAATATAAAAGTCTCGCCAAAACTCTTTACACTAGATTATTTAAATTAAATATATGTTAGGATTGAACTAGAACAAAATAAAATTTTTTGCAACTATTGTTTTTAGGGACCATTACAACCATATGACCCTTTCCATCCAGATGTGAAGGGAACGGTATCCTGCAAATCAATATTTCCTATGAATTTAATTTTTACAGGTAAAGGTGTAAAACAATAAGATTAATTAATTAAATGATAAATTAATTGCATAGGAAATATTGATTTACAGAATAGAGGGTTTGTTGTCCTTGATACACTATTCGTGCCAGCAAATGATTTTTAGTATTTTGAAAGATCTTTCGAACCCTGCTGAGAGAACCCAGATACATTGACCCATTGCTGAGATAACTACGTCTAAAAATGTCAATTTTTGACATTTAAGGAATTTTTAAAAATCAACGGAGTAAAATTTCGACAAATCCAGAAATTACTTTTCTAGGAATTACCTCGCGCATCATTTCCAAAAATCAGAACTTTAATATCACTTATAGTTTTTGTGATCTCAACATCCCATTCCCCATACCGTTCCCTTCACATCTGGATGGAAAGGGTCATATGGTTGTAATGGTCCCTAAAAACAATAGTTGCAAAAATTTTTATTTTGTTCTAGCTCAATCCTAACATATATTTAATTTAAATAATCTAGTAACAAGAGTTTTGGCGAGACTTTTATATAAGGTTTATTGTAATTGGAATATTATATTCCAATTTATTTAAGTATACCTATATATCAGTGTATTGGGCATAATTAATTGTATTTCATAAAAATAGAATCATTACATTATATTATTTAGCTAAATCATATCCAATTCTTAAATAAAGGCATTAGTATGTGATTTATGTTTTGAATCACAAAAAATCTCCAATATTTTTTATAATAAATCAAAATATTAAATATTAATCTGTAATATTTATAAGAATTTTAATTTTTAATCCAAAATGTATTTACATTTTAAGCACATTTACTCCAAATACGTCCGCATATTAAACACGAGGCAATCAATTGTATGGCACACGACGTGCTACTAAAACTCACCACCAGGGCTACGCCGTGTATCCGGGGCACCTCGCTCATTATGGACAGTATGAATATGCAAAACATTATGTTGTAAATGGTGTTAATCGTGTTGAAAGCCATTATCAAGCTTAATCTTTTATCCACTTCATTGATCGTGTCGTTAATGATGACAAACATTTGTTTGTATTCGTATAGGTTGTCAAATTTTCTGTGACCTAGTTCAAAGTATTAAGTATAAAATTTTATTAATACATTGTTACATAATATGAATAAACTTTATAAAATTTAAACACTGCTATATAAAGTTAGTTAATTAAAATATATTTTTACCTGTTACTTTAATACTTGTAACACATTTTGATAGGTGTTTGTATAAATAATCTAGCAAGTTTCCACAATACGCCGATACCGCCCACATAAATGTCGGTGCAATCCACGCCGTATACATTGTCACTAAAAACTCAAAGTTTCCTGNTGCAATCCACGCCGTATACATTGTCACTAAAAACTCAAAGTTTCCTGCTAATATATATATACTAGATGTCGACTTAAGCATCAGGTACACGTCCATACATATAATAATGATAGTGTGTGACAACCAAGTTGTAAAGATCCAGCACAATTCAGCGTTAATTTTACGGGTCAACCCGGAATACATACGAAGCTTATAGTATACAATGCTACACAGATTGTAGCCATGACGATTTATAAAGTACATGATATATGCCTTTTGTAATCTGACCAAGGTACTCAACACCAACATTATGTATTGCGTAAATGAGCCACCAAAAAACTCACTCGTACTACCACTATTACCAAACGTTATATAATAGATCATGATCATTTCAAATGCCAAAAATGAGCTTGCATTGCAATAACCGTAATATTTCCAGAAATTATTCACAAATAATCTGCCCTTGCTATCATAATCAAATCCGCCATACGTTAAGCCGGTAAACCTATTGAACCAGACTATTGACCTGGATATACGGCCAAAGTTATTATTTAAAAAGTTTAACATGATAAATTCATAGCCACACTGATAAAAAAAATTATTAAAAAGTAATGCTATAAAAAATAAATCTTATGAGCTTATGTTATTATTTAATGTATAAACAAGAATTAGTAAATATTTTATGTAATCAATAGTTCATATTCATAACACTTTTACGTAATAATGTATTTATTTATTTATATCATGCAATACTAGTATAACATATAAAAATGCATACATGTATCATTTATTAATGCATACATATTTATTAAAATTGTATAAATAAGTATCTAACAACCTTTATTAATTTTAATATTTACATTGCATATTTTCATAGACCCATTTAAGCAAATTAATTTGTTTTGTAATAATATATGTTGTTACCCTAAAATGTATACAACAAATAAAATTACTTAACTGATAAGTAACTCAAATCAATAAATTCACAATAATTCTGAAAATGCACTATTGCAATATTATCAGTAAACATTATGTTTATATATCAATATAACAATTATTTTTATGGTATCATAATTGTACGCATATCCCCATAATCCCCATAATACTGTAAGTAAACCTAAACTAGTTCATGTATGTAAGGTGCTTAAGTGCGAGTGTTATACCCGTACTTATAATAATAATATAACTGTAAATATATATATATTTGATACAGCTAGTATAATATAACTAAACAGTTAGTTTTACTGTTTGTGTTACGTCAAAAGTAACTTATACAAACTTTATTATTTTATATCTATTACACTGATTAACGTTTAATAAACTCAATTCTAATGTTTATCTAATAAATTGGTTACCATGATACAAACTATGTTTCGTAAAATAAGACTACAATATATAATTTTTAACTTAAAAGAATGTCTCTTTTATATTTATTTCACCTTGGCATATGGCTATTATAAACATAAATAAATGTTTTTAAACATTTAAAAATATCATTAATAAAACTTTGTCTAAAATATTTAACAAAGGTAATTATTTATATAATAAATTGAAATGAGTTTAAAAGGCAATAAATGTGACATATGTGGCGGAAATGCTTTTTGTAAGTAACATACAATTAACTAAAGTAATAAATATATGTTAATTAATTATTTCTGACCTAGGCAAAAACTTTGGAGCAGTATCATGCTACTCGTGTAAGGCATTTTTTAGGCGTAATGCGTTAAAACAAAAAGTATGTTTTTAAATAAAATAAAATAAATTAATTTTTACTAAATATGTTTAAATTATATTTAGAAGTTTGTCTGTAATTTCGGAAACGATTGTATGATTGAAGTGAATACGAGACGATTTTGTATTAAGTGTCGACTCGATAAATGCTATGCTATGGGAATGAATGAGGTATGACTTGTTAGCAATGTACTTTTAAAATAAATAATTAAATCTCTCTCTCTCTCTCTCTCTCTCTCTCTCTCTCTCTATGACTATAGGCTTATATGTTGACGGAAGAGGAGAAAAGTTACCGTAAATTAAATGGCATTAGAAATAGGAAATGGAAACAAAAACCGAAAGTATCCGACAATACGGTTGACTCGACCACACAAACCAAAAATAATCAAATTTCGAGTTTAAGCTATACTTCTCACACAAACACTGGACACTCAACTATGGATATCGAGAACAGAGTCACTACACAAACCATTGTTGAATGCTCTTCTAATCCATTGTTAAACTCAGTCATACCTATCAATAGACCGCTTATGGACTACAGAAACCAATTCAATGAATTAGAAGGTAGTAAACTACAGGAGCTATTGACAGCCAAATTGATATATACTGAGATATTTAAACCAATATCTGGGCAATCAATGGGAGATCTGACCACGATCCATTTCAAGGAACTTAAGCCTCAATTATTGGAGAGAAGTTTGAAAAATACAGTAACTTTTAGCCAAAGTTTACGTGAATTTAATACAATTTGCCAAAACGATAGGATTTCGCTCATAAAGTACGGCTTTTATGAATTGTATTGCTTGCGATCCGTTGCTAGCTATGACCTGACTAATGAACATTGGGCATTTGTTACGGTAAATTTATTTATTATTTACTTTAAATTTACTTTAAAATTTAAAAATATTATAGCTAACATAATAATAATATTATTATTATAAATAACATAATATAATAATAATATTATTATTATAAATTATTTAGCATATTATGTAGTTAACGTAGATTAAGATTTATAGTCCTAAATTAATAGTGCTTGTATTTTATAATTTAATAATGTTATATAAATTATGTTGTAAATTATTTTTACAAAATATCCCGTGTACTTTTCTAGGACACCAGGATAATAGTAATAATAGGTTTGGATATTATGAAGCAATTCAAACGAAACGCCTATAAGTTGTGCAAAAGGTTTATGAAAAACATATCCCGGGAGTGGGACTCCGATGATGTGGTGCTTAACCTGGTATGTAAACCTTTATAAACTAGTATACTTTAATATTTAGTATAGTATTAAGTATATAAATAACGAATTTTAAATTTCATCAATGTTAATTATCACATAATAGTTAACGGCAATCATATTATATAACCCAAATCGACCGGACCTTATACACAGGGATAGTGTCAAGTATGTTGTGATTGCCAAGTATTTTGCAATATATGTATGTATTTTTAAAATATTTTTTTAATGTTTAATAGGTATCAACAGCTGTTATATCAGTATTTACTTCAAAGATATTTATTATTGAGATATCGGAGTGAATCCGAAGCACAATATAAATACACAAAACTTATGAATACTTTACGGGATTTGAAAGTGTTTTCACAAATACAGAGACTTAATATCCGGGAACTGAATGCCGATATATTATACTATAATGTATTGAAAGAGGTTTTTGATAACAAATAAAGACCATGAATACATTTACTAATATTGTATAAATTATACATAAGAATTGCACCTGAATCAAACAATACGAAAACATGACCTAATTCATGTATATACTGTAAATGACTAGTAATTAAGTTTAAAACATTATAAAGAATTTATAAAACGTTACATACAATACTACCAATATTGTAACCATGGCGGTTTACAAAGTACATGATATAGTTTTTTTCTAATCTGACCAAGCAACCTGCTAGGTTGTAGTCATTCTTTAAACAATTTATAAAATATCTGTTAAGCAGACAAGTAATGAATTATATTTGAATTGTGATTAGGCTTAAATCATAGTGTAGCTATTAGGGCTAAAATTATATAGCAATATTAATTATGAAACATTTGTATACCCATGATGTCCTTCTGGCCAAGCTCAATTTGTAATATTTGTAACCCAGACCATGAAAATAGTTTGCGACTTTATATGCCAAACGTTATACCTGTGAACGTATTTAATTACACTATTGACCTTGATATACGGACAAAGTTAATATTTATAAAATTTAACATGATAAATTCAAAGAAACAAATCTAATATCATAAAAATTGTACACAATAAATAGTAATATGATATAAATAAATCCTATTGATTAAATTAAAATTTATTTTACAAACCAGAATTAATTAATATTTTATTCAATTAATGTGATATGTCAATTTAATAATGTGTATTAATGAAAATCTTACTTAATATTAATTTATTTATATCATACAATAGTAATAAATTTTATAAATATAAATAATGTTATAACAATTGTTAGTGATTTTGATGTTAACATTAAATATTTTTATACATTAAATGAATCAACTTAATTTTTATTAAATTAATTATTTGCTTTAAAAGTATATCTGATAGGTATACTGTATACACGTAAGTTATATGTAAAGTTTGAAGCAATATTGTAAGATTAAGATTAAAGCTTTTTTCTAATACACTTATCGAAATATCCTATTAGGTATTATATGATAAGTTAAATTACTAAGCTAAAATATATAAATAACTTAAATCAGTGAATTCCCAATAACTTTTAAAATGCACCCTATTTGCAATCTTATCATCAATACGTTTGTTTATTGTCTTGATCATTTAATTATATTTATTATTATCATCGGAATTGCACCAAAATCACCGTATTAAGTAAACTAGTTCATGATAACTGACCTTAAGTGCAAATATTATACGTGTACTTATAATAATAATTCAGGTAGTTTAAAAATAGTTAGCTTTCCAGTTGGTGTTACGTCAAATATAACTTGTTCAAACTTTATTATCCGATGTCTAGTGCACTGCCTAACATTTAGCAACTTTGATTGTATTGTTTATTTAATCACAATATTATCAGGATACATATTTTATTACGTTTGATACTGTAACAATTTTCAACTTAAGTGGATGGCCTATATACCATATATCCCCTATAAATATTTACTTTGCCCTGGCACATTGTTATCAAAAACATATAAATAGAAGTTTCTAAAAATTTAAAAATTCATTAATAAAACATTGTTTAAAATATTTAGCAAAGCTAATAATTTTTATAATAAGTTGCCATGAGCTTAAAAAGCATTAAATGTGATATATGTGGCGCAAAGGCTTATTGTAAGTAGGGTACCATATACGAAAATAATAACTATATAATAATCATTAATTTCTGACCTAGGCAATAACTTTGGCGCATTGTCGTGCATACTCGTGTAAAGCATTTTTCAAGCGTAATGTGTTAAAACAAAAAGTATTTATTTAATTAATAACTTACAATATTGTAAACAAATAAATGAATGTTTTGGTTATAATTAGAAGTTTGTCTGCAATTTCGGAAATAACTGTACGATTGATGTCAAGACCAGAAGATTTTGTATTAAGTGTCGACTCGACAAATGCTATGCTATGGGAATGAATGAAGTATGACTTGTTAGCAATGTACTTTTAAAATAAATAATTAAATCTCTCTCTCTCTCTCTCTCTCTCTCTCTCTCTCTCTCTCTGACTGTAGGCTTATATGTTGACCGCAGAGGAGAAAAGTTACCGTAAATTCAATGGCATTAGGAATAGGAAACAAAAACCGAAAGAATCCGATAATACGGTTGACTCGACCACACAAACCAAAAAGAAGCAAAAGATTTGGAGTTTAAGCTATACTTCTCACACAAACACTGGAGACTCAACTATGGATATCGAGAACCGATTCACTATACAAACCATAGTTGAAAAATCTGGTAATCTATGGCTAAACTCAGTCATACCTATGCGGCGACCGCTATTGGACTATAGAAACCAATTCAATGAATTAGAGTTCAATAAACTACGGGAGCTATTGACTGCCAAATTGGTATATAGCGAGACATTTAAACCAGTACCTGGACAATCAAAAACAAAATATATCATGGTCCATTTAAAGCAATTTAAACCTGTGTTATTTAAGAAACACTTGAAACATACCATAACCTTTAGCCAAGGTTTGCGTGAATTTAATACAATTTGCGAAAACGATAGGATTTCACTCATAAAGTACAGCTGTTTGGAGTTGTTTTATATGCGATCTGTTGCTAACTATGACCTGGCTAATGAACGTTGGACATTTGTTAAGGTAAATTAATTTATTATTAGCTGGTGTCAATTAAAAAATATTTTGTTGTAATAATAGTGCTTGTATTTTATAATCTAATAACGTTAAATAATTTTTACAAAATAATCTATGTACTTTTCTAGGACACCAAGACAATAGTAATGATAGGTTTGGATATTATGAAGCAATTCAAACGAAACGCCTATAAGTTGTGCAAAAGGTTTATGAAAAACATATCCCGGGAGTGGGACTCCGATGATGTTGTGCTTAACCTGGTATGTAAACATGTTTATTAAAAACTGATTTATTGACTAGTATAACTAATGAATTTAAAATTTAATCAATGTCAATTACCACATAACAGTTAACCGCAATCATATTATATAACCCAAATCGGCCGGACCTTATACACAGGGATAGTGTCAAGTATGTTGTGATTGTCAAGTATTTTTGTATTTAAAAAAGTATTTTATTTTAAATGTTGAGTAGATATCAACAGCAGTTGTATCGGTATTTACTTCAAAAATATTTATTATTGAGATATCGGAGTGAATCCGAAGCCCACTATAAATACACAAAACTTATGAATACATTAAGGGATTTGAAAGTGTTGTCACAAATACAGAGACTTAATATCCGGGAACTGAATGCCGATATTTTACACTACGGAGTGTTGAAAGAGGTTTTTGATAACAAATAAGACCATGTATATATTTACTAATATTGTATAAATTATACATAATGTATATGTAATTAACTACTATACATCATACTATGAGATTTGTAATATAATTCTTTATTAATTTAAAATTATTGTAAAACTAACAAAATATTTACATTATAATGGCTATTTATTAAACTGTTTTGAAATATAAAATTTAAATTATGATAACTATATAATAAAATTACATATTTAAATATAACTTGCATCACTTTTTCCACCTATACGAATTTTATTATGAACTAGATATATTTTGTATTTCATTGCAGTTCAGTGAAAAGTTTTCTTACAGTCAAATAAGCCGTTAATAGATTACTTATATTTATATTACTGTATGTAGTTATAATGAGTGCGGGTCTATTGACCTAAAAACCAATTGACCTAAACTTAAATAACTTAATGACCAGTAGGTAAATATACCTGATGACCAGTGTAAAATGTTCCCCTTGACCTAACCTAACCTTACCTATCCTTACAATGGTCAAAAGTCTATTGGTCATTAAGTTATTTAAGTTTAGGTCAATTTGCCNCCTTGACCTAACCTAACCTTACCTATCCTTACAATGGTCAAAAGTCTATTGGTCATTAAGTTATTTAAGTTTAGGTCAATTTGCCAGTTCCCGTTATAATAGTAATGATTTGCAAAGGATTTAAATTTTTTATTACATATACAGTACAGTACTTTGCTGTACAATGACAAACATTTTTAATAAAAATAATTATTTTAATATAATATAATTATATGGCATTTTTTGTGATTATTTTTCACAAAAGTACATTGCATTTTAATCAAGGAAAATTAGTTAAGCAACAAACATGGACGACAAATTCATAATAGTAAGGGGTCAGACATTCTCTAAGATGTATGACCTTCAATGTGTTCAATACGCACTGGACTACCAGCCCGGCCCTGGTGATCGGATTTTGCTAACCTACCCGCGATCGGGTACAAACTGGACACGCTACATTATACTCTGCATATTAAGCAACGGCAAAATTATCCTTGATGGCCCCTCGCAATATAATGGCTACTTTTTGGAGGTGCATGGTGATAAAATCCTAGATCGAAAGGGTCTGATATGGGAAGGGGATGACGTGAGCACCGGTACGTTCATCGAGACCCACATGCGCTCCAAACTAATGGCCTACAGTCCGGACGCCAAGTATTTAATGGTTTTGCGAAATCCTAAAGACGTTTGCGTTTCGTTGTATCACTTCCTGAGCAAAAGGATTGGCCTGGAAATGGAGTTTAAAGCATTTTTTCGTATATTCCTATTTGGGCACCTACACCAGCATGGCGACTATTTCACCATGGCACGCCTTCAGTGGCAGCACCGGGATCACCGCAACTGTACGGTCATTACATTTGAGGAGATGTTAGCGAATCCGAGGGACAGTATTGTGAGAATCGCCTCATTCTTGGGCACCAAATATGTGGACCGACTGTACGACAGGTGCGATGATGGAGGGGACGGCGCCGGTAGTAGTCGTGACACACTATTGGATCGCGTGATACAGGCGTCCAGTTTAGGCGCTATGAGGGGCTCATTTGGTTTACAGGATCCCCATTACAGGAAAGGTATGGCCGGCGACTGGAGGGCTGTTATGTCGAGAGATGAGAGCGATTTGATTGATAAGCGGGTTAGGGATGAGTGGATGGGAACGGGTTTGGAGTCGCTGTGGGAACGGGAGATGAAGTGGTGATCCCTTAAAATTGGTAATATTAATGAAAACTTTAATTATTTTAAAATAATTAAAATGATTTCTCAATTAAAACTAAATAGTAAACACTAATTATAAAGTAATAATAGTATTATCATTGAGTAATATAATTCAGAATTTATTTTATTTTAATTTTACTTGATTATTGCATTTAATTCTGTATTTTATGTGATTAGGTTAAATTATTATTAACTATTTTAATAAACATAAGTTTGAATTGACCGTGCTTTCAACAAGTACGTAGCTTTAATAAACTAAATATATAATAAGTTTTATTAAAATATTTTTTAGTCCTAAGGTATTTAAATTTTAGTAGTCACACAAAATTATGTATTTCCTAATATACAGTACTGTATTGTATTAAAAATATTTTTTACAAACCTAATTGTATTACGTTTTGGTGATAAGTTTCTCATTAAAATGTATTATAAAAATAATCAATTTCTTTTAATAAATATAATGTATTGTTTTATATTTATAATAGTCGTCTATAATGTATTTTATTGTTTGTTAAAATATAAAATATTATTATTAAAGGTTTTATAATATAAAATATATTATAAATTACTAGTATGCATACAAAAACTTTTAGCGTTATTAGGTTAAACTAGTTATAATGATTTAAATCACTTAATAAAAATATTATTAACATTTAATAGTCTTAAATAAAAATAAAATAAAATTCTTTATAATAATGCACTAGGAATAAGATTTATCACAAATATATTGTATCTAGTTAAATACATAATAAAGTAAATTTTAAAATATTCATTTAAAATGTCAAATCACTTAATAACTAAGTTATTTTTATTAATAATAAAATTAATACTTTATTATAATCGCGCAATTGGATTAACATTTACGGGTTTAATAATAGATAAAAACTTTAAAATCAGCCAGAATAAATTACTAAAGTATTATGGATATTTTATTTTGCTCGCAATTATAATTTTCTATCTAGTATCATTTCCGATTGCGTTTTTAAATATTCAAAGTATCGTGAATGATTTAATAGACGAAAATGTTCCCAGAGTAAATAAATTATTATTTTTGATTTTTGCCATTTTAAATAGCATCAGGCATATTGTGGTGATTTACACGTTAAATTTTAATATAAATTCTAAAATTATAACTGAATGCTTTAAAACCATCCCGATTAAATCAAACTACAAAATTATCACCGTGTTCATTATATGGTCAATATTATTGGTTATATATATTTTATTTATTGGCTACTTTATTATGACTTTACATAATGGATCCAGTTTATTGCTGGCTAACATGATATATAGTCTTTTTCAATACACAGCAACATGGTCAATGTCGTGTGTTATTTGGTTAATTGCACTAACCTTTGAGCACAAACTGGATATGATTATCACTAAGCTTGCTCATTTTAATAAAGGTAAATATAAAAATGTTGTGACAATTAAACTTTAAATAAACTTTATCAAGGCTTCTAATTTTTAATTTTATTACTAGCTAAAATTGTAAATATAATAAACACATTTTCTGTAACAAACAATACTCACAACGATATGAGCCATGTCATTTCTGAAAATGTTAATAACTATGTTAAATTAAATAAGCTCCAAGATAATATTAATCGCCAATTGAACCTCGCTATAATGTTCAAGATAATCACTCCGATATTATACATAATGTTAAGCATAAGTTCACTGGCTCACATGAACCAGATCAGTTCATTTAGGATTAATATAAATACTATGATCGTGACAACTATGCTGGATGTTTTTGATGTAATCGTAATGTGTTTGATATGCGATTCTGTTGAGCAAAAAGCTATGAAAATAAGGTCTAATTTGAATGCAATGAATACCCGGGATATGACGGACCGGGAGTTTCGGGAATGGCTTACGTTTGCGACTGTAATGCGAAATACGCGTACATTTGGGTTCACTATCGGAGGGTTCGCTGCACTCAACAAATCCACACTTATTGCCGTAATTATTATGCAATAGTTTAAAATAATTTATATATTAATAATCATTTAATATTAATTTCTTATGCTTACAGATTTTTACATTTGTTTTAAGTTACACAATCATATTGTTTCAAACATCGTAATATTGCAATTAAACAGACTACTGTAAATTTAATAAAATCTTTGGTATGCAATCATTATACTGTTATTGTCAAGGTAACTAATCTAGTTATTTTTTTATTCAATTTTAATCAATTAAATTATATGAATTTAAAAGTTTCAAAATATTTAATTTATATAACTATTACAAATAGGGTGACCAGAATGTTTTGAGAATCAAGGAGGACATTTACCATAAATGTAATTTTATGGGGAGGACGTGAAGAGGACAGGCTATTTTTAAACCAAATTAATAATTTGTATGTATACACTTAAATAACTTAAAATACTGATCAAGTAAATTCGATATATTTGTACAATATAATTAAATTTTAAATAATTAACTTTAAAAAACTACTATATTTATTGACACGATTATGACCGTTATTTGATAAAACAATAGTTAAATGTTATTCTGTCAAAAAAATATTTCATTTTATAAAACTACTTGAATTATTAGTATTTACATACTCATAATTCCTATAAAACACATAAAACTCGGTATAAAAGATACATTTTATGCGATTTATGTCCAAGGAGGACATCTCAATGTCCTCCTCAGACACCGGGGAGGACAGTGTTCTGAGGGGTCCAAAGGAGGACAATCCTCCTCACGGAGGACGGTCTGGTCACCCTAATTACAAATAAATATATTTAAAATAAATTGAATAATTGTAATAATAATCAATATTATTATATCGTGTTAATTTTGTTGATCCATACTAATTAAATTATTATGCAATAATAATTAAAGTAATAATAAAAATAACATACAATGAACATTATTCTTATTTTATTTAATATCTAAATATTTTATATTGCAAAGTAAAAGTTTTATAATAAAAATTAATTACAAAATATTATATTTATTCACAGTTATATTGTTACATAGATATTATTTATCTACCGTAATTAACTGCTTGGTAATACATTTAAGATGTATTAATATTTATGTGACATTAATTTTGTTTGTTAAATTTTTAATGTATCATCATATTACATAACTAATATTTTAAAAAATTTTATATTAATATTATAATTTTTCATTAACTTTGCACTAATTATAGAATATTATATTGCAAGCTTATTAATTTATTTAAAATAGTTAAAATACTATGCTATGACATATTTTATATATAGTGTACTTTTATATTAATGTACTGATAGTTAAAAACATTTATCCGGATCTAATTGTTTTTATGTTTAATAATATCTTTTCAATATATAATTTAGAAATAATCAATATAATTTTTAAAATATAATGTATGGTATTGTATTTTAATAGTGGTCTATATAAACTCAATTGTCTATTAAATATAACAGATAACCTCTCACCTATAATAAGTGTAAGATAATATTTTTGAAAATAAAATATCACTTGAAAATATTAATATTAGAATATTACTAATACTAAACAAAATATTATTGTTATTAAAAAATAAACATGTACATTTTATGGTCAATGTCTAATAAATTAATATTATGTAGCAAACAAATTTTGTAAATTATTAATAGTTTTATATTCAATTTTAATCAATTAAATTATATGAATTTAAAAGTTTCAAAATATTTAATTTATATAACTATTACAAATAGGGTGACCAGAATGTTTTGAGAATCAAGGAG